>JAGKTI010002114.1:0-26150 GCA_018397915.1 Birgus latro
GCTTAAGGAGGAAGTAGATGCCAAGCTAGAGCAACAAATGTATGAGGTAAGCAATAATGTGACGGAGTGTAAACAGCATGTGGACGAGCAGTTGAAGACAATCAGTGAGGAAATAGTGACGGAGTGCAGAAAGCATGTAGATTGTTGGTTGAAGCATGTAGTTGACCATGTAAAGATAATTAGTGTGAAAATGGAGGCTGTAGAGAAATATTGCACTGCTGAGCCTCAGGTTAGTGTACAGGGAGCACATGAAAGAAATGGACAGAGTATGGTGAATCTTGACGGATCCCAGGCATCTAAAGGTAGCATTACAGGGTTGAATAATCAGAATGTAGAAGTTTTAAGTCCTGGCCTTAATTATGATGCTCCAGTTTTTAGACCCCAAACCAGTGAAGTGTGTGGCTACAATGGGGGTCCAATTAAAAAGAAACCTCAGGAATTGGAAGGTAGAGTATCTTGGGAATCTTACCGTGCACAGTTCGTGTTGCTTGCGGATCAGAATGGCTGGGATTATAGGCAGAAGGCAGTGCAGCTTGCTACTAGCCTTAAGGGTGCCGCAATGGAAATTCTGGGCCAGATGTCAGTGATGGAGAGGAACAGTTATCAGTCCCTAGTAGAAGTGCTAGAGCGTAGATATGGAACCATGTACCAGACTGAGGTTTACAGAGCAAGATTCCGGAGCCGTGTACGGGCTCGGGGAGAACCCCTACAGCAGCTTGCTCACGACCTGGAGAGTATGGCACATAAGGCGTACCCTGGAGCAGCACCTAACCTGTTGGGTATTCTACTGAGGGACCAGGTCATTGATGCTCTTGACAGTGCAGAGTTGAAAGTGCAGGTGAAGCAGGGACGACCCAGAAGCATGCAAGACGCACTTGCCAGGGCTCTAGAGTTTGAGTCCTATGTCAGGTCAAGTATGTCCACTTTTCAGACAGGTCGTAGTGCTGGATTCAAGGCAAGAAAGGGGCAGGTATGTGAAATGGAAAAATTTTGGGGAAGTTGCTGGTGCTGTGGGAAGCCAGGATACAGAAAAGAGGACTGCTACAAGTGGAAGGGGGAACAGGTGAAGACCAGAGGAGGTTGCTGGTTCTGCGGGAAGATGGGACACAAGAAGGAGGATTGTCACAAATGGAAGAAGGAGCAAGAACAGAATAGTGCAAGGAAATCTTCAGTTGTAACAAGAGCATGTAGGACATGTAGTGAGATGGGACACTTCAGTTCTGAGTGTCCAAAGAAGAAAAAAGATCATAGTAAGAAATGCAACTGTACTACAGTGACAGGGCCAATGTCAAATGAAGCAGACCTGAAGAGGATGCAGGTGGAGGATATAGATTTACAGCCAGTGCTAGAGTGGCTGCAGTGGAGTACAGTGCGTCCATCTTGGGAAGAAGTTTCTAGGTTGAGCCCCGCAACCAAGAGTTACTGGAGTCAGTGGGACCTTCTTCGTTTGAATAACGGACTACTAGAGCATCAGTGGAAAACACCCAATGGCCTCAGCAAGTATTGGCAACTGGTTGTTCCGAAGAAGATGAGGTCAGGGATCTTGGATGAGTCCCATGACCAGATCACCAGTGGGCACCTGGGAGTGAAGAAAACTCTAAGCCGGCTGCAACAGAGGTTCTACTGGATTGGCATGCGTCAGGATGTTGAAGAGTGGTGTCGGGCCTGTGAGGTGTGCTGTGCCAAGAAGGGACCCAAGAAACGTGGGTGCGGCCCTCTTCAGCTGTACCAAGTGGGTGCACCGATGGAAAGAGTTGCAGTGGACATTGCTGGACTTTTGCCACTCATGGAAAAAGGAAACCGATATGTGTCGCGATGGACTACTTCACAAAGTGGCCAGAAGCCTATGCCATCCCCAATCAAGAGGCTGCGACTGTTTCTCAGATGTTGGTTGACCTGTTCTTCCGTCGTTTTGGGATGCCACAAGAGCTACATTCAGACCATGGTAGAAACTTTGAGTCTGCTGTGTTCCGTGAGTGCTGCCAGTTATTGGGGATCAGGAAGACCAGGACGACCTCACTAAGACCACAGTCAGATGGGATGGTGGAGAAATTCAACTGGACCCTAGGACAAGAACTGGCCAAGTACTGCGTAGATGGACAAACAGAATGGGACCAGAAATTACTGATTTGTTGATGCCATATTGTTCTGCATCCCATGAGTCTACTGGCTACACCCCTGCAAAACTGATGTTGGGCCACGAATTACGCTTACCCGTTGACTTGTTAATGGGAAGACCAACTGGTGAAGAGCTGCCTACAGACACCACCGGCTATGCGAAGCACCTTCAAGATAGGCTGGCTGAGGTACATCATCAAGTGCGAGGAGCCCTCAAGTTTTCAGGAGAGGTGATGAAGTGCAAGTATGATACCAAGGGAAGTGAGGTGAGCTTCATGGATGGCAATCAAGTTTGGTTATACAATCCTCAGTGAAAGAAGGGACAGTCACCGAAGCTGCAGAGCCCATGGGACGGGCCTTACACTGTGTTGGACCGCCTGTCAGACGTAACGTATCGGATTCGGGGAGGCAGGAAGTATCGGCCAAAGGTGGTACACGTGAATCGTCTGTGGCAGTACCATGGGCCAGGACAGTACAGCTGGGGTGTCTCTGAGGGATCATGCTCTCCCGCAGCCGAGGATGTTGAGGAGGACCACGGAGCTGAAGTGCAAGAGGATGGTGAAACTTTCCAGAGGGAAGAAGCAAATCAGGAAGAGGACCAAGATCCCCCCGGAGGAGTGGACTATGTGGAGGAGTAAGGACATCGTCGGAAGTGGCACAGAAGAAGACCTGATAAGTTGAAAGATTATTTTGTGTATAGTTAGATGTTTCATTAGGATTAATTATGTTTGTATATATTGTGCAGTTTGTCGGGATGACAAAGAACTAGGGAGGGGGTAGTGTTACGAAACGGGTTTTGCCAGTTAGGTGTTCAAGAATTTTCTCGGTGTTCTGTATGGTAGGCTAGTTCCGGTATCGGTACAGGTCAGAGTTGCCAATTTGCCTGCTGTTTGAGCATAGTTATTTCTCTATAATGTTTTATTTACGTGATTTTGTTAAATTATGTAAGTTTATTTGTTTGGTAAATGATTTAGTGTGTTATGTAATGTAAGAAGACTCTGGCATGTTTGATGTCTCTTAATTGGTAACTGTGTTGCTAGGGGCGGGTTAGCACCAGCACATACCAGAACTGTGGAGAAATAGATCATTCTCGAGTAATGCAAGCTTATATAAGGAAGGGGTTGAGACACTAGCAGTGTTAAGGATTAGTTGGGCCTCAGTCAGTTTGAGTGAAGTTTAGTTTGTATATTTCGGTATTTGTGAAAGAAGTGTTGTTAGGCAGTAAGTGTAATTGCAGTTCGTAAAGTTCGTATA
The DNA here is from genome assembly GCA_018397915.1 of Birgus latro. NCBI lineage: Eukaryota > Metazoa > Arthropoda > Malacostraca > Decapoda > Coenobitidae > Birgus > Birgus latro. Next base: position 3,373 of record JAGKTI010002114.1, read on the forward strand.
GCTCCAGTGCTTGTGTGAATAGTGAAGTGCAGTTGGAAAGCATTAAGTGGAATTATGTGGATAATAGAGACAGTCAACTTTAAGAAGCGAGTGTTTATTTTCGCCTTAGCTGATCTTGTGTACTGTACACCTAAAGACTGGCCATAAGAGGAACGACTCACTGGTCAAAGTCCTCCCTATACTGAACTACTGCTGTTGGAGCTTGTGGCAGTGTGGGGACTGGATCGTAACAACTGTATATGTGTAAGGCTGGTTAGCCTGTGTGTTGAGCCCTGTTCCTTTGGTTTCATGCTCTAGGCCTGGCCTTGGAAAGAACCCAGATCAGTTGCCCGTACTCAGTGAGCAAGAAGTTGAGCTCTGAGTACGTAGCATATCACCCGCTGGGATGGGGCGGGAAGATTCTTCCCCTGTATCCCTGCATGAATGAGGCCACTAAAAGGGGCCCATTTATCTCCAGTCTTTCTCTCCATGTCCTCTTCTCTTCACGCTCTCTTGTAGATATTTCCATGTTTTTTCCTGCCTTTATCAATCTGGACATTCGGTTTCATGACATGAATAGTCTATGGACTTCCCACATCATTTCAACACCATTACTTCGTCGTAAAACAGCTTCAACATCGCTGTCATTTCATCGTTCATACCACACTATCTTTTCCTTTTCTGCCATTACTTTTCTCTGCCTTAGTGCCATAAAGAGTAAGTTCTGCACTGCAACAGCCTATGGCGTTGTTTTATACTCATTGGCTAAGTGTACCCGATAGAATTCGTTGAACTAGGCAGATAATAAAAATCATAATCCATATATGTTTTTGTATTATAAGCGGCGAGTGTATATTAATAACCACTGCTTAGTGGAAATAATGTATCTGAATTTGAATATGAATGCTGGAGTTCCAATATGGCGGCCAAAGTCACACGCTCACGGCGGAGATAGCCTCTCCATACTATAGAGCTCAGTGGTCTCTGAGCTCGGATGGCTGATGTAGAATAATTTAGTACATCATCATTAAATTCCCTCCAAAAGAAAGACTGACACAAAACAAGTGCTTGGCTAAAACTACAGTATGTATCGAACAATTCAGGAGGCAAGAATTACCTAAGCCTCGTTGCAACTTCATTAAAAATGACGAAAAGAAATATATATGTTATGCTGCGTGAAAAAGGGTGCGACTTTTCGTCCCTTATACACGGAGCCTGGAGCGAGGTTCTCTTTCTAGACCGGGTTGGGCTCTATGAAATGCGTGAGGCAGAGGGACAGGCTGCAGACGACAACCGACACCCTCAGCCCCCAAAGGACCACCGGGGGTGCGCAGCCTATACAGAGCGGCTCCGGGCAGGAACGGTCCACCTGTATCACTCCCCGGCGCCCCTCTTACTCCCAGCCGACGCTACACCAAGGTAACAGTAAGAGGCACCTAGTCCCTGGGAGAAATTCCAGTCGGCAGGTCAGGGATGGAGTTGTCTTGTCAACTCCATGCAACGCCGCGGTACAGGCCACTAGCTGTACTGGGAAAGGGGCAGAACAGGCCATCGTCCAGTTGCTCACCCGCTGCAGGGCCGCGACATAGGCCATAAGCCATGCCGGGTCGAGGCAGAGCAGGCCATTGTCTGCTCCTCTTCTGCAGTCTCCCCTAAAAGTAGCGCCGCAGTACAGGCCACTAGCCGTGCTGGGTCTGAGGCAGGACAGGCCATTGTCCGTCCCTCAGCTACTTCCTCTCACAGCACTGCGACACAGGCCATAAGCCTTGTCAGGTACAAGGCAGGACAGGCCATCGTCCGTCCCTCAGCTGCCGCCTCCTGTAGGACTGCGACACAAGCCACTAGTCGTGTTGGGCAAGAGGCAGAGCAGGCATCGTCCGTTCCTTCCCTACAGGAGACTCCCTTTCCCCTCAAGGAGACATGGTAGAGCGAGCCTCGGCTCGTGTTATCCCTGTGGTCCGGCAGGGCAGAGGAACCTCCGTGCAGGCCATCAGTCGCACGGGGGAGGCAGAACAGGCCATCGTCCACTCCTCACCCTCTGCTCCTAGGACAGCTCTCGACGGGGAAGCACCTTGCCTAGCCGACCCTGTTTCCTGTGGCTGGGCGGGACGTACTCCCTCTCCTTCAGGAGGTGAGTCCGGGGGAGACCCTTTCTTGGAGCCGGGGCAAGGCCCTATCCAGGGCCTTGGCTCCCTCCAGCCCCGCCTATGCGGGCAGCATCAGCAGGCGAAGCAGAGGTCCCACCAGGGTTGCGTTTCAACAGGCCTTAGCGCCTCAGAGCGGTCCAGGGGTAGTGGGGGTAGGAGTGAAACCACCAAATACTTGGAGCGCGAATTCGCATTTACTCTAGGTAGGTGGTGGCGACCATCATCCACTCACTTGATGTAGTGCTGCCTACTTCTTCCTTAGCCTTTATCATTCTTTTTCTGTGCCTGCCCTCCTTTCTTCCTATTTCTCCTATATTTCCTGTCACTTCTTACTGCTTTTCTTTCCTTTACAGGTGGCATTACATTGAGTGACAAGCCAAATGGTTTCCTGTAAGCCAAGAAACCATTTACAACGCTGGGTGGTAACCATATAACCAAACCATACGTGCTCCCTACGTGTCAACAAGTGGGTTGGTGGAGGGTTAGTGCCCCTCCCCGTAAAATAAATAACTCAAAGTCAAATGGCCACCCCTTACGCGATTATGGTGTCTGGCAATAGATAGATCCTTCTTTTAGAATACTTAGCAATTATGTATATTTGAGCGTTATTGATGACAATATTAATGTTACATGCATATTTGTCAGCAAAATATAACTGTAAATGCATATTTGCGAAATACTTTAGAAAAATTTAACCACCAAATATGCCATAATGAAAAAATCATAACAAATCCTGTCTTCGCCACTTCTGCTTCCTCCTGTAATTTCCACCGATTTTGAGGACGAAATGGACCTTGCAGTGCAAGACTGCAGTGGAACAAGATGTCTTTAGAAGATATAATGATTATGCGAAGGTGAGGAGGTACTTCATGGAAGTATGATTTTCACGGGAATAACTGAAAACAAGCCCTCAACATGTACTATTTAGATCCGCATAGCCTTTATTTTCATTAAGCGAAAAATATTACTTAATTGAAATGAAGAGGGTATTTAACAAATCTCTTCATTTATGATGTGTTAGTACACAAAATCCTTTCACTCTCCCAGATTACACAACGTAACACCCTGGTATTTAAAGCTCTGTTATCCTTTACACAGCTTTGATCTAAACCATTTACAGCTGTCAGTTGTCACCAGAGAGACCCACCTCACCAAACACTTCCAACTGCAACGGAGGCCGCGACAACCCTCCCTTCACCCCCCCACACTTTCGCTCTCGAAAGTGCCGGAACGTTCCGTGGCGCTCCAGCTGTTGAAATGCAGCCCAGCTGAGCAGCCGGTGCCGAGTCCTGCTGGTGACGCCCCTACCCCGATGTTGCTGTGAGGTGACCCTGATGGCGATGCCACCCTCCAGCAGTTGCCGCAGTCCCGTTCCTCCGGTGGCCCCAGGTTCCAGTACCCCTGGCCCTCAGACTCCCTGGGGCCTACCCAGGACTCCAGGGAGTGACCTGCTTGACGGTGGGATCCGGTCGGGCACTCCTCGGAGCTGGCGCCAGGCCTGCCTACTCGCCCTCTTCGGCCTAGCCCCTAGCCCCGCGCAGGGACGGGGGGCTCCCTAAAGGGCGAGCCTCACCTCACTCCTCCAGCCTGAGGTGTCGGGAGTCGGCCCAACCAGTATAGTGAAAAGGGCCGTAATAGTGTGTGACTCCTGGACCAGCGTAAATCACCAGGCCGTAAATTTAGGTGATGAGCAGTGTATTTCTCCAAGTGTATTGTCTCAGTCAAAATTCCCAGAGAGCCTCAGTGTATAAGACTGGACGAGCCTTAGTGATCCTCACTGAATGTGTATGATGTACAGAGCACAGCGTGCCCCCTTTGCCTATGTTGAGTAATATTCCCTCCCCAGTGTTATAAATAATTTACGTGCTCTAGTGGAAACCAAATAATTATAAAGAAATAGTGCCATCCCTTGCATTCCATACATTTCCCTCCCCAGTGTATTGGCACATCGCTGAATGAACTTATGTATGTCTAATTTACTTACGAGTGTCTCCCTAGTGCACAGAAATACTTCAGTCTCCCTCCCCCTCTCTCTGTGTGACGGTGCACGTGCCTCTGACCGTGATATACCTACGCGAGTTATATACATATATGTATGTGTATTGTAACTATTGTATCAGTGCTGGCCAGTGCCATACTACTGCTGGTGAATGTAATAATTGTATTTCCTGTGTTAGAGATACCAGTGTAACAGACGTGCCATGAATACTGTGTTCATATTACCACACATTCCCATGGCTGGTAGAGAGACAGTTTGTTCTTTAGTAAAACTTGCCACTAGCCCATCTCAGGCTAACCCAGAATCTATGTAATGGTAAATGTTGTATTTGTCTCTGGGAATATCTTTCTATCTATATACCTAGGCTGCTTCCCCCAAGAAAAGGGGCGTAACTGAGACAGGTGAACACACCTCCAATTTACTCATCCACTCAAACACATTCATTCGCATCTTAGCCCCAAAGGGGAGAAGGGACAGATCCTCACTGCACCACACCGCACGAGGGTTAAACTATGCAGTGCAGTCAGTGACATCCGCAGCAGGGCCCGACAGCAAAGCTGGTTTACCCCTGCCGCATCATAATGGACATCCCCTTACCTGCACCTGACCTGATCAGCTGATCAGACAAAATGCGGGAGAATATCCCCTCAAGGCTGCGTCATTTATTCATTCACAATTTCTCTCCATTCATTCCTATCAAGCACAGCCACTCTTCCTTGCTCAACAGACAACCCTCTCGCATCCAATGCTCTCTTCACATTGTCCATCCATCCTACTCGTGGTCTTCCTCTCAGCCTTACACCTCTCACATCAGATCTAGTTATCTTTTTCACCAATCACTTATTATCCATTCTCTCCATATGCCCAAACCATCGCAACGCCCTCTGCTCAGCTCGATCAGTCATCTCAAGAACAATTCCAGTTCTCCTTCGCATTTCATCATTTCTCACTCGATCCATACGCGTCACTCCACACATACTCCTCAGACACCTCATCTCCATTACATTCAAACTATTCCTCTCTGCTACACCCATATTCCATGTTTCAGCTCCGTATAACGCATTCGGTACCACAATACCCTCATACAGCCTTTTCTTTACATCCATTCTAAGCGAACGACATCTAAACGCTTTTTTCATTCCTCCCAGCACCTTTCCAACTTCATTCATTCTAAACTTCACTTCTGCATCTATTCTTCCATCCACAGCAACATGTGACCCTAAATACTTAAAACACTCTACCTCTTCAAGCAACTCACCATTCAAAACTCTGGGAATATACTTTGAATATATGTTTGTCAGTGGTTACTGCCTTGTGTCTTGTCCTGTCCCTAATATACTGACATGGTCTTGAAAAAGAGCCCGATGTAAGTCTGCGTATTCTATTCAGGGAGCGAGAAGTCGACCCTCAGAAACGCGACAGGTAAAATCACCTACCTCTCACATACGCATCTGAAGAACAAGTAGTTGGCCCTCAGATACGTAGCATAACACTCTATTAAGGCAATCAGAGGGAACAGGGCATAAAACTCAGGGCAACAACCTTACATGTATATTACCACAAATTACAAACTCTACTACAATATGATGGTACACTTTACAGAGAAATAGTGTCACACACACATAGACAGGACCAGAGGACTTGGCGGCAGGAGGGTTTGACTGGGGTCTGCCATAGGGTGAGGCCCAGTAGAGGGCCCGTGTCGGTGGCCTGCGTCAGGAGGCCCCGGGGTCGTCGGGACTTCCGGTGGCTGCACCGGGAGGCCGACCCATCGAGTCACATCCGGGAGTTGTCAGAGGGCCATGCAGGAGAGGGTGGGCCCATCCACAGGAATACGGGGGGGAGGGGGTAGGGGTTAGGGGCTTGGCCCGAACAGGTTCAGTAGGCATACTTGCCTACACTTATGCAGAGGTCGTTGTGTGGGGCTGGGGAGGTCTCGTCCCGGGGTCCTAGGGACGTCTCGGCTTGTCCTGGGGCTGCGGTCTCGCTGCTGAGCCTCCGTCAGGTATGGCCTGCGGCAGCTCAGGGCAGCAGAGTCCGACAGAGGCTCGGGTCACCGGGGGTCGAGGGAGAGAGCTAGGACTCCAGACACCAGGGGTCCTTGCCAGGCTTCCTCCAACTGCTGGTCAAGGGGGAGGGTGTCCCTGTGGGGAGAGAGAGTATGGGCACTTGCTATGACCCTTTCTTTTTGTGGAGCGGCAAGGTGGCCGTCACCTTTCCTCCTTTTGTGGAGTTAGAGCGAGGGCGGCTAGTGTCCGTCTCCTCCCCGCATGCGGCTGGGTGGCCGTCACCCGATGTGAGAGAGTGTGGCAAGGTGGCCGTCACTTGACCTCCTTTTGTGGAGTTATAGCGAGGGCGGCTGGTGTCCATCACCTCCCCGTGTGCGGTTAAGTGGCCGTCACTCTACCTCCTTTTGTGGAGTTAGAGTGAGGATGGCTAGGGGCCGTGTACTCCCCGTGTGTGGCTAGGTGGCTGTCATCCGGTGTGAGTGAGTGTGGCGAGGTGGCTGTCACTCCACCTCCTTTTGTTGAGTTATAGCAAGGGCGGCAGGTGTCCGTCACCTCTCCGTGTGCGGCTAAGTGGCCGTCACCCGACATGAGTACGTGCAGCAAGGTGGCCGTCACTCCACCTCCTTTTATGAAATTATAGTGGGGGCGGCAGGTGTCCGTCACCTCCCTGCATGCGGCTAGGTGGCCATCACCCGATGTGAGTACGTGCGGCAAGGTGGCCGTCACTCTAACTCCTTTTGTGGAGTTATGGCGAGGTGGCCATCTCCTCCCTGCATGCGGCTAGGTGGCCATCACCCGGTGTGCATAAGCGCGGCAAGGTGGCCATCACTATACCTCCTTTTGTGGGGTTACGGCGAGGACGGCTAGGGGCCGTGTCCTCCCTGTGTGCGGCTAGGTGGCCATCACCCGATGTGAGTGTGTGTGGCAAGGTGGCCGTCACTCCACCTCCTTTTGTAGGGTTATAGCGAGGGCAGCAGGTGTCCGTCACCTCCCCGTGTGCGACTAGGTGGCCGTCACCTGATGTGAGTACGTGTGGCAAGGTGGCCGTCACTCTACCTCCTTTTGTGGAGTTATAGCGAGGGTGGCAAGGTGGCCATCTCCTCCCTGGATGCAGCAAGGTGGCCGTCACTGGTATGGCTGAGGGAGGGAAGCAGCAAGTGGGCAGCTAGTGGCTAACTCCGGAATGCTGTCTGGGGCTATAAGAGTAGCCCCACCCTGAACCTCTCGATGGCTGGTATGGCGGAGGTGTAATTTGCCTGGACTGCTACCGGCATGGTGAGTTACCTGAGTGTGAGAGGGGCGCGCGGGAGAGGTATAGGTGCTCCCGTCTTGTCTGGAGTTCACACCGCTCACTTCCATTCCCTGGTATCTCCTCCTGGGGTGGTTACCTTGCCCAAGTAACGTTGATGGGGAGCTTCGGTATTCTGCATTTCAATATAAGTGCCAGGTTTTCAAAATTTGGGCTCCGTTCTCAGGGAAATAAAACAACGAGGGCAATGTATTCACCTCTGTTATAAATTTGTTGCAAAGCATTTTTGTAATGCAGTGTAATCTTAGTCCAACTACCTGGGCTAGGTTATGGGCATGTGCTTGGGTTCTTTTGTTCAGGGCTGGGCTAGAACATGCGGACAAGGGATAGAGCTCAAATACAGGCTAACCAGTCTTACACGTATATTACCTTACAGATAATATAGCACAGCACTATGTCTCCAAGGGGAAGTATTCCACAGGCTATGACACTATTTATGGGCAAAGATATTACACAGGGGTCGTGACGATATTACTGGGGCACAGATATTACACAGGGGCCGAGAGACAGCACAGTTCACTTTATACACGAGGGGCACAGTATCACAAGGGGGGGGTTATAAGGTTACACAGAGGGCGTCACTATGTTCTGTATGTGCACTGAGGTTTCACAGGGTCACAAGATTCTGGGTTTCACAAAGGGGAGGGTGTTGGTATTACACAGGGGTCACGAGACTCAGGGAAGGGGGATACACTGTCTGGGCCTATAGCACTATGGTGAGACACAGTCGTTGCACTAGTCACTGAGGCACACTGAGGTCACAGCACAGGTAGGTCCAGGTGATGGCCCAGCATAAGGGGAGGGCTGTCAGGGGTGCACTGTCGATAAGGGCGCCGGCCTAGTGTGGCGATGTAAGGTTTCCGGTGTAGGCTGGAGGGTGGCGTGTGGGGTGGCCCTCTCCTGTTGGGGGCTGTCGGGGTGCGGGGTCCTTTAGGACTGGGGCCAAACAGAGCTAGGAGATGCGCTGCCCGGCGCCTGCCCTTGGCTGTAGTGGGAGTCTGGGAGGAGGGTCCAGGCTGTTTCGTGCCTGGGGTTGCCTGTGGGGTGGCCCTTGAAGTCCTGGGGCTGCGGTCTCGTCAGGATGGGAAGGCCGTCAGGGGTCATCTGCAGCCGCTTGCCCTTGGAAAGTCTGTCAGCTGCTGGGGGCATCGGGGGCTGGGCAGCAAGGACAGGATACCCAGGCTCACCACGGGTCCGCTCCAGACACTCTCCGTTGGTAGGTTGGCTGGGGAGCAGTCTCCGCCCTTTGTAGAGGAGGGGGAGCCGGAGGGGCATCTCGGTCGGCCTCTCGTGGGACGAACTGAGCAAGAGACAATGCCCTTGCAGGGAGCCTTCGAGCTAGTGGAGGAGGGATGACCGGTGGTCTCCCCTTCGACTTGGCAGGTCTCTGCCAGAACTCCATGCCGGGGAACTCGATGCCGGGGAATTCCACGCTGGGGGAGAGGAAGGAGGTCCGGTGGACTCTCCTTCCGCCTGGTAGGTGTGGAGGACTCTACTCAGGCTCCCTCCCGGGTGAGTGGATGAAGGAGGTCTGGTGGACTCTCCCTCGGTCCAACAGGTCCAGTGGACTCTGTTGGGGGACCACTCGGCCCAGGGACAGCAGGAGGAGGAAGTCCAGCGGACTTCTTGACTCCCGTGGCAGGTCCGGTGGACTCTACCACTCTCCTGCTGCTGGGGGAAAGTTGCAGCTGGGGGATGGACAGTGTTCTCTCCCCCTGTAGGTCCAGTGGACTCTACATGGGCTCCATTCCCTTCCTTGGGGGGACAGGCGAGGGTTGTCTGGCTGACGTGCGGAACGCCTACTCCCTATGGTGGGTGGCAGAAGAAGGAGGTCCGGTGGACTCTCTTCTTACAGCAGGGCCAGTGGTTTCTACTGCGCCACTGCTCCCCTGGGGTGTAGTAGGTTTTTGAGGACCGGTGGTCTCTCTCCCTCTTCTAGCCTCAGGTCTGGTGGACTCTGTAGCCGAGGGCCTGCTTGGGACTGTGTGAGGGTCAGTCCCAACCCAAGTCTGGTGAGCGTTTTCCTTGTTGGAGGGTAATGCACCGAGTCGATGCACTTCCCGGGGGTCTGGCTGGTGGTAAGAGGGGCATAAGGTCACAGGTGACGTGGGGCGGTGTAGCGTGGAGCACCTGTCAACCTCCCCGTGGCCTCCTCCTGGGGTGGTGGTGTTGGGGTTGCTCCGCCGTTTGGCATTTCGCCACTGTCACAGGGGTAGAAGTCATGTCCCTGTGGCTGTAGGTGGTACATACGTGCAGTGGCGGTCTGGTAGGAGCGCATGAGGTGGCGGAGCAGGTTCATCCAATGTTGTGTTGGGTGGTTAAGCTCCTGGTGTGGAGAGTAGATGAGGGTTAGGGTGGACGGTTGGTGTGTCTGCCGGAGGAGGTGGAGGGGTTGGGTTGTGCCTTTCAGCTGGCACTTGCGTCCTCCGGCTGGGGTCCATAGGATGCACTTGAGCTTCAATTCGGGCAGCAGGGAGTGAGGTGAGTAACCTGTGGGGTCTGGCTGTAGACTGGGGATGAGTGGGGTCGCCCTGCTTTTATGAGGTCATGGAGGGGTTGGTTTAATTGGCTTAGTAGAGCGGGCCACTGGAATTTTCCATCTGGTGTGGTGTAGGGTGAGGGGGGAGGTGTTGGGTGTGGGTGGCATAGTGAGTGTTGGTGTGAGTGGACGTGAGGGTGTTGAGGCGTGTCTGGCTGGTTGGTGTGATAGGCGTCCTGATCTGGTTCGTGTGGTGCTGAGTACAGCAATGGGCAGTGAGGCAATGGAGTGGGGGTCGGAGTGGTGGGCGGGTGGTGTTGTGATTCGTGGTTGTGGTGCAGAAGCGTGTGGAGGAGGTGGAGTGGCTGCTGGTGTGAGAGGGGTGGGGAGTGAGCGAAGGTGGTGGGCGTGCAGAGATTGGTTGGCCATGTGGTATTGGGTGAGGTGAAGTTGGTGTAGGCACTGAGTGGGTGGGGTGGGTGGCTGGCATGTTGGTGGGTACAGGAGTGGGTTCTGGGTGGTGATGAGGGCGAGATGCAGGGGGATGGGACGGTGGGGTGCTCGCTGTGATTGGGAGAACTTGGTGGGCATGGGGGCATTGAGTGGGCACATGGTGCTAGGCTTGGGGTTGATGGTGTGGTGGGGGAGGGAAGGGGGTGAGGTGAAGTCGCCGGGGGTGAGTGGGGGGTTTGGGAGGGGGATAAGGAGCTGGGGGATGGTGCGGTGGTGGTTGAGAGGGGACCGGGGGAAGGTGAGGAGAGAGAGGGGGTAATGTAGCAATGTTACTCTTGCTACATCATGCTTATAAGTCAGTGTTACGCTCCTGTGAAGGGGTGCGGCATTGGGCAAGTGGGTGAGGGCGGCGAGGTGGAGGGGTTGCGGCCGCGTGGAAATGATGCACGTGGCGATTCCGGTATGTGCGGGTGGTGTCGTGATATTGAATGACGACTTGGTACGGGTTGGAGACTTTTATGATCGTGAAAGGCCTGTGTAACATGGCTCTAGTTTGTTTGGAGTGGGTAGGGTTGTAACGACGACAGAGTCACCTGGCTTGTAGGGGCTGGTGGGTGGGGTGTCGGGCTTCAGGTCCTGGGTGTTTTGTAGGTGGTGTAAATTTCCGTTTGAGGTGGTGGAGGGGGTCGGAGGTGGGGGAGGTGGTGGGTGGTTGCAGGTGATGGCGGAGCAGTAAGAGGAGGGCCGCGTTGCTGAACACTCGCTCATGTGGGGTGATGCCATCCTCGCAAGGGCAAGAGTTCACCCCCCATTGCACTATTTTGACGCGAGCTGGCCAGTCATCATTTTGCGTTTCCTGGATTCTAATTTGCACCTTGTTGAGAAGGGTGCAATGATTCCTTTCGCAGATCCCATTTCCTTGTGGCCAATATGGAGAGGAATGGGAAATGTTGTAGCCGAATAGTCTGGCAAGATCCGTCCATACCTTGCTTGTGAATTCTGGGGCACTGTTGGAGTGGAGGATTGAGGGATGCCAAAGTAGGGGAATACATGGCGGACGAGGGCGTCTGTGACGGCGAGGGTGTGGTGCTCTTTCACCGGACAGGCAATCAGGAACTTAGAATAGGTGTCGACGAATATGATTATGTATTTATAGCCGGACTTGGGTGGAAGAGGTCCGACGACGTCGACTGACAGGAGCTGCCAGAGTTTACTAGCTAAAATGTTACCTGACGGGCCTGGTGTGTGGGTGGTGTCCTTCCCAAGTGCACAGGCTTGGCATGCCTGGACGACTTGCTTGGCGAGGAGGGAGGGGTTTGGGGTCCACCAGATGTCATTAAATATCTGAAGGAGTTTCTTGGCCCCGAGATGAATTCCCTTGTCCGAATGCAGGTGGGTTAAGGTGTCGAGGGCAGTGTCTGGGTCTAGGGCGATGTGGCCTGAGCGGGTGCACAGGTGGTCACCATGCCTCTGGAGCTTGGAGAAAATGTGTGATGGCATCCAGTGTGGGCAGTCTTCTTCTTGCCACTGTTGCAGGAAGGTGCGAGTGGTGTGGATGGAGCCTATGGGAAGTCTGGAGAGGGCGTCGGCGTTTGTGTGGAGTTTGCCGGGCCGATATGCGATGTCATAGCGAAATTCCTCTAGGGTTTCCCTCCATCGGATGATTTTGGCGTTATGGGTTTCAGATTGCCGTAACCACTGTACTGTAGGGACTGGTGATCAGTGATTATGGTGACGTGGGTACCGGCCAGGTAAGCCCGGAAGTATTGTAGGGCCCAGATGATGCCCAGGCATTCTTGTTTGGTGGCGGAGTAATTTTCTTCAGCTTGGTTCAGCGTGCGGCTAGCACAGGCTATAATGTGCTCCCACCCCTCTTGGATTTGGGCTTGGATGGCTCTGATTGATACTAGGGAGACGTCGGTGTACAGCCAGAGTGGAAGGGTGTAGTCAGGGAATGCAACTATGGGGATGGTGATTAGTTTGTTCTTAAGGATGTTGAATGCCTGTATCCGGTCTTTTGTTCAGGTAAAAGTTTCACCTTTCTTTGTTAGGTCATGGAGAGGCTTGGTGATATTCGCAAAGCCTTTCACGAAGCGTCGGTAGTAGGACGTGAGGCTGGTAAAGATGCTGACCTGATGGACATCTTGGGGAAGTGGGATGTCTGCTATGGCTCATAGCTTCTCCGGGTCGGGAGCTATACCTTCCCTGGAGATGACGTGTCCCAGGAAGGAAACGGAGCATTGGGCTAGGACGCACTTGGATGGTTTGAGTTTGAGTCCGGCCTGTCTGATGCGGAGGAATACCTGACGTGGGCGATGAAGGTGGTCGGCTCAGGTGCGGCTGAAGATGATCACGTCATCTTAGGTATGTAAGGTGTACTTCCCAAGTGAGGCTGCTAAACACTGACTCCATTAATCTGGAAAATGTGGCGGAGGCATTGCAGAGGCCAAAAGGGAGCACATTGAACTCGTAGTGCTACCCACTACTGGTGGAAAATGTGGTCTTGCCTTTGTCCTTGGGGTGGATAGGGACCTGCCAGTACCTTGACTGCAAGTCAAGGGAGTCGTCGATTCTGGATAGTGGTGTGGCATACTTGGTGGTTACGTCATTGAGTCGGCGGTAGTCGACACAAAGCGTAGTGTGTCGTTTGTCTTTTTCACTAGGACGACGGGGGAGGACCAGGGGCTGGTGAAGGGTGATAAAACACCAGCACCGAGCATGTCCTGGACCAGCCGGTCTTCTTCAGCCCGTTGGTTAGGGTTTTTCCAGCGTGAGGGTAGGCATATGGGAGGTCCCGCCGTTCGTATCTCGTGGGACAGATACGTAGTGTGGCCAATGTCAGTGGGTCCCGATGAGATGTCTTGAAAGTCCAGGAGGAGGCATTGAAGGCTGTCAGTTTGCGAGGAGAGGTGGTCAGGCATGGGGGGAAGGGCGTGAGAAGGAAGGGAGGGGGGAGAGAGGTGCAGGGCTCTGCTTCCTCCATCTATCCGGTCACTAGTCCCTTGGGAAAGGGGGGGGGAGAGGTGGAAATGTTAGCGATGAGCACTGCTCCGGCGTGGGGGGGAAGGAAGGTGGGTGACAACAGGCATGAGGCGATGGTGCCCGTCGATGGATTAGGGGAGAACAAGACGGAATTTCCACTGGGGCGATGTTAGGTGCAGCCAGGCCTCATGGTGGGGGGGGAAATGTGATGGTGGAGGCGATTGTGGCAGGGAAAGTGGGGGTCTGGGAGGGGCACTAAGGATTGTGGAGGGTGTAGCATAGATGAGATGATGGTGTGCGAGAGGGGGCAGAGGGAAGGTGGGGTGGTGCATGTGAAGAATGGCTGTGGGGGAGCATCCAGTGGTTTTTGAATTGTAGGTGCTGCTTGTGGCAGTCGATGTTGGTGTGGAGTTTGTGGGGGAGCATCCAGTGGTTTGTTAAATTGTAGGCGCTGCTTGTGGCAGTCGATGTTGGGGTGGAGTTTTTGTAAGAGGTCTAGCTCCATGTAGCCATCATATGCACGGCAGGTTGAATTAAAGACAATGAATCTGTGCTGAGCAGATACATTTAGGTGGGTCTCAGCATGTAAGGCCCGTGTCTCCCAAAGGATGGGCAAGGGGCCATCCCCCGCGTCTATGAGATGGGCGGAGGTGGAAAAGAGAGGGCCGAGGGCTGTGGAGTGATGGGAGCAAAAATGGTGGTAGAGGCATGATCTGGCTGCTCCCATATCAACCAGAAGTCTTGCTTTGACCCCGTTCAGCCTCATTTTGTCATAGACTGGGGGCGGTATGTTTGTGAGGTGGCCCCTGCCACCGTGGGGAGGTGTGGGGGCAGTCCTAAAAAATCCAGGTGCTGGGGGGCATCCTCCTCTTCGAGCTCTGTGTCCTCAGGCTTGGGGTGGTCTGTCATGGAGGTGTTGTCCTCTAGGTTTTCGTCCTTGACGGTGCAGCCTTTGCGGGGTCCCTGGTTGGCTGCTATGTGTCGGGCGGCATTCAGCTGCTCTCTAATATAGTGTATGGGGCAGCAGCTGCTACATGCTAAGAAGTCTCACGGGTTGATGGAGATCAACCTAGTGGTTTCTCTGGGTTTGAGGCATTTCTTGGTGGGGAGTGCTTTTGGCATGGTGGGAGGGTTTGGAGGAGCAGCGTTCCTAGGGGGTGTCTGGGGTTTGGTGATGGGTGATTTTCGGGCAGGGACTGGGCTAACCGCCCCGACTTGCTGGGGGGCGGTGCATGCGGCGAGGAGGCGCCTTACTAGTGTGATGTCTCTATCGAGGTCCCCTGTTGCATTAGAGATCGTAAAGTGCTCTGATGGCACTAGGGAGGAGCCTCAGTAGTGTTGAAGGTAAGTTGGTCCAGTGTGGCGGCATTGGCCTCCAGGTAGGCGGCAGTGATGAGTCGCCTGGCCTGGACGAGGGTGTCGTCTAGGTTTCCCTCGAAGGTGAGGACTTCTAGCTGGGAGAGGGCGACAACCTTCCCCAGTGAGGATGTGACTGCTTGTATCACTATTTGTTTGAATTGTGCCCATGTTAGTTCTGGAACAATTTTTGTCACAACACTGGAGACCACCTTTTCCAAGTATGGGAGTGTTACTGCAATTTTTTCTCTGTCATGCTCAAAACTTATGTCCAAAATAGGTTTGACCATGTACATATATGTGTTTTGTCACACTGATCGGGGTCGAACTTAGGTAATTGGACGTGCGGTTTGGTAGCCATTTTTGTAACTTTCCCATTTTTACCTTGTTGCTCTCTGCCAGATCTACAACTAGCGCTAGGCACCAGTGTTATGCAGTGTATTCGTAGTCCAACTACTTGGGGTAGGATCTGGGCATGTGCTTGGGCTTTTTTGTTCAGGACCAGGCTAGAGCATGCAGACAAGGAATAGGGCTCAAACACAAGCTAACCAGTCTTACACGTATATTACCTTACAGACAGATACAGTGGACTTAACACTACACGAAATTAGGGCAATTCCATATGTAAGACAATACAGAGCATATAGCACAACACTATGTCTCCAAGGGGAAGTATTCCACAGGCTATGACACTATTTATGGGCAAAGATATTACACAGGGGTCGTGACGTTATTACTGGGGCACAGATATTACACAGGGGCCGAGAGACAATCCAATACGCTTTATACACGAGGGTCACAGTATCACAAGGGGAGGGGGTTATAAGGTTACACTGGGGGAGGGCGTCACTATGTTTTGTATGTGCACTGAGGTTTCACAGGGTCACGAGATTCTGGGTTTCACAAAGGGGAGGGTGTTGGTATTACACAGGGGTCATGACACTCAAGGAAGGAGGGATACACTCTCTGGGTCTATGACACTATGGTGGGACACAGTCGTTGCACTAGTCACTGAGGCACACCGAGGTCACAGCACAGGTAGGTGCGGGTGATGGCCCAGCGTAAGGGGAGGGCCGTCAGGGGTGTGCTCCTGATAAGGGCGCGGGCCTTATGTGGCGACACCATGAGTCCAGTGTAGGCTGGAGGGCGGCGTGTGGGGCGGTCCTCTCCTGTCAGGGGCAGTCAGGGTGCGGGGGCCCTTGGGAATGGGGCCAAACAGGGCTAGGAGGCACGCTGCCCGGCGTCTTCCCTTGGCTATAGTGGGAGTCTGGGAGGAGGGTCCAGGCTGGTCCGGGCCTGGGGTTGCCTGTGGGGCAGCCCTTGAAGTCCTGGGGCTGTGGTCTCGTCGGGAGGGGAAGGCCGTCAGGGGTCTCCTGCCTGGGGTTGCCTGTGGGGCGGCCCTTGAAGTCCTGGGGCTGTGGTCTCGTTGGGAGGGGAAGGCCGTCAGGGGTCTCCTGCGGTCGCTCGCCCTGGCAGAGTCTGTCAGCTGCTGGGGGCATCGGAGTCTGGGCTGCAAGGACAGGATACCCAGGCTCACCACGGGTCTGCTCCAGACACTCTTCATCAGTAGGTTGGCTGGGGAGCAGTCGCCGCCCTTTGTAGAGGATGGGAAGCCGGAGGGGTGTCTTGCTCGGCCTCTGATGGGGCAGACTGAGCAAGAGACAATGTCCTCGCAGGGAGCCTCCGGGCTAGTGGAAGAAGGACGACCCGTGGTTTCTCCCTCGACTTGGTAGGTCCCGTGGACTCTGCTGAAACTCCACGCCGGGCCAGAGGAAGGAAGTTCGGTGGACTCTCCTTCCGCCTGGTAGGTCCGAAGGACTCTACCCAGGCTTCCTCCCGGGTGAGTGGACGACGAAGGAGGTCCAGTGGGCTCTCCTTCGGTCCAACAGGTCCAGTGGGCTCTCCTTCGGTCCAACAGGTCCAGTGGACTCTGTTGGGAAACCATTCGGCCTGGGGACAGCAGGAGGAGGAAGTACAGCAGATTTCTTGACTCCCACAGCAGGTCCGGTGGTCTCTCCACTCCTGCTGCTGGGGAAAAGTTGCAGCTGGGGGATGACCAGTGGTCTCTCCCCCTGTAGATCCAGTGGACTCTACATGGGCTCCACTCCCTTCCTTGGGAGGACAGGCGAGGGTTGTCTGGCTGACGTGCCGAAACGGCTGCTCCCTATGGCAGGTGGTGGAAGAAGAAGGTCCGGTGGACTCTCCTCCTACAGCAGGGCCAGAGGTTTCTACTGTACCGCTGCTTCCCTGGGGTGTAGTAGGTTTTTGAGGACCGGTGGTCTCTCTCCCTCTTCTAGCCTCAGGTGCGGTGTACTCTGTAGCCAAGGGCCTACTTTGGACTGTGTGGGGGTCAGTCCCACCCCGAGTCTGGTGAGCGTTTCCCTTGTTGGAGGGTAATGCACCGAGTCGATGTATTTCCCGGGGGTCTGGCTGGTGGTAAGCGGTCCATAAAGTCACAGGTGACGTGGGGCGGTGTAGCACGGAGCACCTGTCAACCTCCCCGTGACCTCCTCTTAGGGTGAGTGTCACCTGCCTGTCTCCTCCTCTTGGGGTGGTGGTGTAGGGGTCACTCCTCCAGTTGGGCGTTTCAATTTTCAATACTTCAATAGTGTATGATGGTATTTTGTCACACAGGTTCTCACATCAACAGAGAAAAATCATGGTAATTGGAGTCATTACGAATTCTAGTTCATGGTCTAGCCCGCTAGGTGTCCATAGTGTTGTTCTCAGAAAATGGGGTCAAAGGACAGTAGAGAGTAATCAGTTACGGATTTTTATTTTTCTTGTTCCTTAAAACTATACTTGAAAGTAATTTTCATTATGCAACATACTGCAAAATCTCTATGGAAATTTAACAAATACCAATTTTGGGGTGAAATACCCACCCTGACGAAACAACAGGGGAAGGAACACCACAGGTGAGAGGGTGCAACGACAACCCCACAGAGGGACAACGGGGGTGTGACACCCACCCCACAAGGAGGCTACTGGGAGCCACATGTAGGGCTAGGGCCACACAGGCCTATGTCCCCCCCAACCTTGCATCCCTCTTACCCTTAGACAAACCAACATCCACTCCACAGCCCCGGCAGGTTACTCCCCAGCCAGACCAGTGCTCGATAGGTTCGGGGTGGGGCTGATATCACAGTCCCAGACAGCACCCAACTGACGGCCACTGGCTGCGCTAGGTAGGAGACGGCCACTGGCTGCGCTAGGCAGGAGACGGCCAGTAGCTGCTCTGTAGCTGCAGCTGCATCCCTCCCTCTGCAGAAACCAGTGACGGCCACTAGCCGCACTAGGGGAGAGAAGGCCACTGCCCGCTCTCCTTCTGCAGCTGCCCCTGGGAGCTGGAACTCGGTGACGGCCACAAGTCGTACTGGCAGGCAGATGAAGGCCACTAGTCGCACCTTGTCTGCAGTCCCTTCCCCTCACAGGACCTCGGTGATGGCCACTAGCCACACCTATGAGCAAGTGAAGGCCACTAGCCGCACCCAGCTTACAGTCCACTCGGGGAATGAGACCCCATTGACGGCCACTAGCCGCACTGGAGGGCAAGTGATGGCCACTAGCCAAACCTCGCCCAATAGGACTTTGGTGACGGCCACTAGTTGCACCAGTGGACAGGTGACGGCCACTAGCCGCACCGGCAGGAGAGATAGTCACTAGCCGCTGTACTCCTGCTGCCCACAGGACCTCGGTGACAGCCACTAGCCACGCTAGGGAGGGAGTGCACACCACCAGTCCCTGGCCCCCTGTGACTTCCTCTTCAGAGGACGTCCCTTGCTTGGCCCACCCCTCCTGCGGCCGAGTGGGACACCCCTCCTGTTCTCCCCACAGAGGCAGCCCCAAGGAGGAGCTATGCCTGGAGGAGGTCTGGCAAGGCCCCACTTGACCCCAGGGGTTCGAGCAGTGCAGCTGGTGCCCAGACGAGACCACCCACTGCCAGACTTCCGAAGGAGAGGACGTCACAGACCACACCCGATGGCGACCCGACCCGAGGGAGACCACAGTCCCCAGACTCCCTGAAGCGCCCCCAGGACCCCGGGGCACGAACTTCCCAGCCCCATTGGACGATGACCTCTTCCCCAGAGTGGTTGCAGGCAAGCGCGCCTACTCTCCCTGTTTGGTCCCAGTCCTGAGGGCTGAACTTTCCCCTGAGGCCCCCGAAGGGAAGGGCCTCTCTCCACGCTATGCTGCAGTCCACTCCGGACGACTCGGCCCCCTGGCAGTAGTCCTGTGCCTTCAGAGAGAGAGGACACACCTGATGGGACTCCCCCTACACCAGGCCGACACCTTGGGCAACCGGGACGTCAATAGCCCAAACAAAGTCCTTTGGCCCTGAAAGTGCCTGAAATCTGTATAGTGTATTGTGCCATTGTTATATTTACATTGTATTCAGTGCTGTGAATTTGAGGCAATACTGTATACATGTATGGTTGGTTGACTAGAGTTTTTGTGCCTTGTTCCTGTTATGCTTCGTGTATAAGGGCGTGACTTCTCGTCCCTTAGACACAGAGCCTGGAGCGAGGTTCTTTTTTTAGACCAGGTTGGCTCTTTTAAGGCATTCAGTGGGAACAGGGCATAAAACTCAGGGCAACAACCTTACATGTATATTACCACAAATTACAACACTGTTACAATGTATGTGGCACACTTTACAGGGAAATAATGTCACACACAGAAAGACAGGGCCGGAGGACTTGGCGACAGGAGGGTGTGACTGGGGCTTGCTGTAGGATGAGGCCCAGTGGCAGTGGAGGGCCTGGATCAGCGGCCTGCGTCAGGTGGCCTTGGGGTCGTCGGGGCTTCCGGGGCCTGTGTCAGGAGGCCAACCCATCGATGTCTCGTCCGGGAGTGGTCAGAGGGCCGTGGTAGGGGGTGTGCCCTTCCGCATGAGTACAGGGGCTCTGGCCTAGGGACTGTGCCCGAACAGGGAGAGTAGGCACACTTGCCTGCGCTTACCCTGCTGGCGAGGAGGTCGTCGTGTGTGGCTAGGGAGGTCTCGCACTGGGGTCCTGGGGATGCCTCGGCTGGTCCTGGGGCTGCGGTTTCGCTGCTGAGCCTCCGTCAGGTGCGGGCTGTGGCAGCTCGGAGTGGCAGAGTCCGACAGGGGCTGGGACCACCGAGGGTCGAGGGAGAGAGCTAAGACTCCAGACACCAGGGGTCCTTGCCAGGCCTCCTCCAACTGCTGGTTGAGGGGGAGGATGTCCCTGTGGGGAGAGAGGGGGAAGGCACTTGCCGTGACCCTTTCTTTTTGCTCTTTTAGTGGAGCAGCAAGGCGTCCGTCTCCCAGGTGCGGCAAGGTGGCCGTCACCGTTCCTCCTTTTATGGAGTTAGAGTGAGGGTGGCTGGTGTCCATCTCCTCCTTATGGGCAGCAAGGTGGCCATTACCCGGTATGAGTGAGTGCGGCAAGATGTCCATCACCCGTTGTGAGTGAGTGTGGCAAGGTGATCGTCACTATACCTCCTTTTGTGGAGTTAGAGCGAGGGCAGCTGGTGTCCATCTCCTCCCCATGTGTGGCAAGGTGGCCGTCACCCGGTGTAAGTGCGGCAAGATGGCCGTCACTCTACCTCCTTTTGTGGAGTTATAGTGAGGGCGACAAGGTGGCCGTCACTAGTATGGCTTAGGGAGGGAAGCAGCAAGTGGGCGGCTGGTGGCCGACTCCGGGGTGCTGTCTAGGGCTAAAGAATTAGCCCCACCCTGAACCTGGCGATGGCTGGTCTGCCAGAGGTGTAATTTGCCGTGACTGTAGCATCTGCGACGATTTGCCTAAGCGCGAGAGGGGCACACTGGAGAGACGCAGGTGCGCTCGTCTTGTACTGAGTCCGTGCCGCTCATTTCCGCTCCCTGGGTATCTCCTCCTGGGATGGTTGTCTTGCCCAGGTATGGTGGATGGGGAGCTTCGGTATTTTGCCATGTATTGATGCTCTGAATTACAGTTCCTCTAGTTGTGTGCCCTAGACCCGGTCTAGAAAAGAACCCTATGCTAGCATGCATGATCAAAGTGCAAGTAGTTGAACTTTGAATACGTTGCATAACAAGGGCCCTTCCACACATTCTAGAACAGCTAGTGGTTACTGAAGTAACTTATTATGTACCCAGAAACTTTGGTAAGATTGTAAGAGGTAATATAAACGCATGTCACAGTCTGTGAATATTTATATACATTGGCCAAGATATGAAATAAGGAATCTCTGGCATCTTCAGGCAGATGCCCGCCGCGCTGCCAGCAGGGTGACCAGATTTAGCGTAATTATGCTAATTTTAGCCCCCCTTGTTTATTTACTGCTATCCTCTGACGGGCTCTCCACCCCGAGCCCGTGCTACACCAGTGTGGCGAATCTTAAAAAAAAAAAAAAGTATATTTTTCCAGAAAATTGTGTGTTTAGCATAAAATTTAGCATGTTATCAAATCTAGCATATTTTTAGCATAATCTAATGGGCTTAGGACAATTTTTAGCATGATTATAATAACTTACCACTCGTGGCTAGCGGCAGTTTCTGGATTGAAGACCAGGATACATGTTAAATATGATATGATTAATGGTAACTGTGAAAGTCCATACTTTTAACGAGCCTAGAGCAGGAAATCACGGGCTTTGAAGGAGGGTAGACGTGTACTGTACAGGTCCACAGGCGCTGGGCTAGGGACCCAGGGTGGCGCCTTGGCAGACTAAAGTCAGTTATTCAGTTGAGTCTGTGGATGCCGTCTGTTTAGGCTGCGGCAGGTTCAGTGTCCATCATTTCTCTACTGCTTCAGTGTCTCCAGTAGGTTGCAGTGTTTAAGTGCGAAGTGTGGTACAGAACAGTGGTACCCAGTAAACAGGACTGATATCTCAGTAGTATCACGCCAGTCGCCACTGGTCTAACGTATTGGCCTTTTTACTGTTTATAAAATACGTAACTTGAATGATGAGGTGAAAGAGAGAGAGAGATTGTACAGGAGCTTGAGAGTGCGAAAGTGGATATATGTGGAATAACTGAAACTAAATGGCGAAGTGAGAGTGTGAGAGAATGGAAATATGGGTGGGGTATATGCGCAGGAGCGGGTGAGAATGAGAGGGCGAAAGAGGGAGTGTGTATTGTTGTGACCAACAGGTGGAAGGAGAATGTAAGAGAGTATGGATCAGGTGGGTCAAGGATTGTGTGGGTAAGAGTGAAAGTTGGACTACAAATGTGGGCAATTGTGTGCGTGTATGCGCCAACGCAAGATCGTGTAAGTAGAGTGAGAGAAGAGTTTTGGACAAATGTGGAAGCCTGCTTGGAAAAGTTTGAAAGGAATGAGAGAGTGTTTCTGATTGGATATATGAATGGAAAAGTGGGGAATGAGAAGGTGGATGGAGTGGTTGGTGAGTGGGGTGTGCCTGCAGAGATGGATGAGAATGGCAGTGCTTTAGTGGACATTTGTGCTGGGAGGGGGTTGGTGGTAGTTAATACCCTCTTCAGGCACAAAATGATCCATAGGTATACATGGTGAGTGGTGAGAAGAGAGGACCGAGGAATGAATGAACGGAAGGCAATGATTGACTATGTGTGTGTGGATGAAAGGATGAGAAGATGTATAATGGATGCAAGAGTATATAGAGGTTGGGGGAGTGGACTTTCTGACCACCACTTGGTGGTGGCCAGAATCAGAGTCCAAACAAGATGGACGAAGAGAAGATGGGAAAGACAGGAGGAAGTATGTGTTACAAGGAGGGTAGAAAAGTTACAAGAGGATGGAATAAAGGCTGAATATAGAAGGGAAGTGGAGGAGCGATTGGGTAAATATAGATTGGAGCAGATGAGGGACGTGGAGGGTGTGTGCAAGGTATTCACAGAAGAAATCTGTGCAGCATGTGAGGTGGTGTGTGGGGTGAAGAGAAGACGAAAGGGGGTTCAGGGAACAGCATGGTGGACTGAAGAGGTGAGAGAGGCTGTGGCACAAAAGAAGAAAGCATATAATGAGTGGATGAGGAACAGGGGCGACGAAGAAGCTGAGAGACGGACGAGAGAGTTATATGTAGTGAGGAGGAGAGAGGTGAAAAGATTAGTAAGAGAGAGTAAGAAGAGAGTGGATGAGGA
>JAGKTI010002114.1:31099-60996 GCA_018397915.1 Birgus latro
AGCCTAAGTATCACTGCCAACCCGCTATGTATAAAAGTCGGGGAAGAGGAACTTGATTTGGTGACCGAGGGAGGGAGTGTTTCTCATGTAGAGTTCAATCCTTCCTTTGTGATAACTGAGACAGTTCCTTCATCCGAGGAAAATGAGGAAGTGTATTTTGTGACAAGTCAGTGTGTCACAAATGAGACAGACATTCTGGAACCTTACACATATGGAGCAATAACGTTAAAGACAGCGTTAAGTGAGTGGGAGGTAGGAATGTTTATGCCAAACACTGGTAGTTCGATTGCGGCAGTGTTGTGGCCCGGCATTGTAAGTCCAGTGGATAATGGGGCAACAGGGGAAGGAACATGTTTTACTGTTGCATATGCGAATTTAACCCCTGACCGGATATTTATAGATGGAGAATTTAAGGTAGGTACTGTATCCCCTTATGAAGGAGTTAGGTGGGGGGAGGAAGTAAGTCCAGAGGGAGATCAGATCACTAGTGTAATGAGTGAGGATAGACTCCGGAAACTGTACACGGAAGTAGATCAGATAACTATTCCTTCAAGCCGAGAAAACGAAGCATTAAAAAGGCTAATAAGGAAACACCCGTGTGTTTGCACTTCCCAAGGACCCGCTTACGACCTCACCCTACTTCTATCATCACATATGTGCGGATGGACCGGTAGTAAACCGTAGGCCATACCGCATACCGACAAAGTGGCATGATCAAGTACGTAAGCAACTTGAGGATTTATGTAGACGGGATTATCAGGCCTTCTCATTCACCTTATTCTTCGCCACTGGTTCCAGTAGTTAAGAAGGATGGTGGTTTGCGGATCTGCTTAGATTTTAGACATTTAAATAAGCAGATAGTTACAGATCCTTACCCTTTGCCCAATATTGAGCATATTCTTTCACAGTTAGGTCAGAATAAGTACTTCAGTAATTTAGACTTGAAGCAGGGTTACCACCAGATATCTTTGGATGAGTCTAGGCCTCTTACGGCTTTTTCCTCACCTGAAGGGCACTGGGAGTATTGCAACCTTCCTTTTGGATTAAAAGATGCGCCGGCTTGTTTCCAGCATATAATAAATGAAGTCATGATTGGTCTCACGGGAAAGATAACCCATACTTTTTTGGATGACATTATCATTTATGGGAAGACGTTTGATGCTCATGTACATAACCTAGATGAGGTCTTGGGACGTCTTGAAGGGGCAAAGTTAACTATTAAATTGCCAAAGTGTAGTTTCTTTAAACAGGAGGTATCCTTCTTAGGTCATGTCATCACTACTGAGGGATTACGCCCTCAGCCAGAGAAAATCTGTGCAATCCAAGGTACTGCGGTTCCTAGTACTTTGAAAGAACTCCAGAGTTTCTTGGGGTTAGTGAATTATTATCACCGGTTTGTGGAAAATTTCTCCCAGATAGCGGCGCCACTCACAAAACTTACTCGTGGGAAAAGAGATGTGAAGAACACACAGCAGCGCGTGGAGTGGAGTGTGGAGGCACACCGTGCATTTTGTGAGCTTAAACGAAGGTTAGCGGAAGATGTATTGCTAGCTTTTCCTCACTTTGATAGACCTTTTGTGTTGACTACGGACGCCAGCGGTACGGCGATTGGCGGAGTTTTGCAACAGAAAGATGATCAAGGGTTTCTTCGGCCATTGACTTTTTTCAGCCGTGCTCTAAACAAGGCAGAGTTGAACTATGCTACGATAGAGCAGGAAGCGCTGAGCATTGTTTATGGGTTGAAGGAGAACAGACCGCTTATCTTGGGTTATGAGATATTGATTCAGACCGATCATCGACCTCTTACTTGGTTGTTTAATGTAAATGCGGCCTCAGGGAGGATTGCAAGATGGCAAATCCTGGTAGCCAAATATGACATCAAGGTTGAATATTTACCAGGGCAACAGAATGTCGTAGCGGATGCTCTATCCCGGTTGAGAACGACTCAGTCTAGTGATGAAGATGAAGTTGCATTACTTGTGAGTTCAGGCACTGTGGAAATAGACACAATAGATTGGGATGTCACTGAGATAAGGCGACAGCAAGATGCACACCCAGTTTGGGGGAGATTAAAGAGTTATTTGCGGAATGAGACTACGGAGGTACCAAAATTGCCAGCAAAGTTAGACTGCTTTCATTTGTTGCCAGACGGTTTGCTCTATAAGAAGGAGAGTCGGTCATTTGGCATAGGGGAAGTATTCCAAATAGTAGTCCCAGAAGATAGCGTTCAGTCTGCACTTAGACGTGCTCATTGCTTACCGTTATCTGGTCATGGTGGAACCAAGATTACTTTAAC
Source organism: Birgus latro (assembly GCA_018397915.1). Classification (NCBI taxonomy): domain Eukaryota; kingdom Metazoa; phylum Arthropoda; class Malacostraca; order Decapoda; family Coenobitidae; genus Birgus; species Birgus latro. The sequence goes on from JAGKTI010002114.1 coordinate 33,396, forward strand.
TCGCGCGAGACGGTTTGCATACTGGCCTCAGATGGAGAGAGATGTCATGGAATTTTGCAAACGGTGTACCCAGTGTATACGTTCGAAGCGTTCGGAGGACGCCCCAGGCCCGCTTCTCCGTTTCCCCGATGTCACTGCCCCATGGGTCAGGTGTCACATGGATTTGATTGGTCCACTAAATAGATCAGAGGAAGGGCATTATTACGTCTTAACTTTCATCGATGCAATGACTCAATTTCTCGTCGCGGAACCATTAAAGTCTAAGTCTGCCGAAGAGGTGGCTAGAGTGTTTGTGGAGCGAGTCATTTGTATTTACAGAACTCCACAACAATTAGTCATGGATCGGGGAACTGAATTTGTTAACAAGGTGTTTCAGGAATTGGCACGGTTGTTGCATATGAAACATGTGAACATTACTCCTTATCACCCATCCTCTAATGGATTGGTGGAGAGGGCAAATGGCACCATCATGCAAATAATACGAACTATGGTGGATCAGAACGCTAATCACTGGCATAGAATGGTACCAGTTGCGATAATGGCTTATAACTCTGGATATAATCGGACTATCCATGATTCCCCTGACTTCTTGCTGTTTCTCAGGGACCCACAGGTGCCTTATCATGTAGTGCAGGACCCATCTTTGAAGTACAACCTTGAGGATATACCTAATTAATTTGCCGCCATGGCGACAAAGGTTTTCGAAAGATGCCAGGACTTTCTCGATCGTGCGAGCACAGAGAACAAGAACAGAAGGGCAAAGCAATGTATAATGAAACCACTTATGGTAGAGGACCGTGTCTATGTGAAGACTGTTCCTGCCAGGGGGGTGGCGAGGAAATTGCAACCTTTGTTTTCAGGACCCTATCGTGTAGTTGATCGGGTTAATGATGTTGTAATCAAGGTTCGTCCTATACAAGGGGGGAAAGTAACCACTTTACACACTGACAGGGTGAAGGTGGTCAAGGAGGAGTGTATTACGAAAAAACAAAATTGTAATGCAAGAATGGCTTATCTTATTCATGAAGGTGGAGAGACTGGGGATGAAGGGGAAGGTGCAGGTGAGGAAATAAATGAGGAAGAAGGTATCCCAAGGCCTGTAATTGACTTCAGTTTGCCTCCTCCACAAGTAAGTCAGGCTACAGGTAATGGTGGGACTGGCAACTCGGCGGATTTGCTGCCAGCCGCCACTGAGTCAGGGCCAGTTACCACTCCCCCACACCACACCACACCTCACACTCCACCACCTTGTAGATACAGTCTGCGGTCACATTCTAGTGTCCCAGACTACCCGTTGTGTATGGATAGACCTATTGAGTATCAGACTGCACAAGCAGAGGCACCTGGTGTGACTGAAACACAGACTGAAGTGACTGAGGACAACACAGGAGACATGTAGTTTTTACTAAGTGAATAAATGATAGTCAGGTGAACTTGTGGTTATAGTTTTACAAATCTCTTGCAGATGATTGCTTGGGTTTGGGTGAGTCCATCCCAATTGGAATCGATAGGACCACGAGAGGAGACACCTGCCAACTTGGGATTGGTGTTTTCACCTGTGGGTCGTTTGATGATTACAGGCAATAACTATGTAGTTCCAGTTGTACTTAATGAGGAGGAGTTGTTCCAACCTTTGCATGTTGCTCGCAACTTGAGTGATGCCATATTGTGGAATATAGGCCACATGGATAATGGCAGCGCTCTAGTTGCTTCATTACGGACTACTGTGCATGCATTTCAAGTTGAATTTGATACTCGCTATCAGGGTTTGAGCAGTTATATAGACTATCTCATGTCAGATCATCCATGGAGTTGTCGCTCCAGACGGGGTGCGATCGACATATTGGGGCAGTTTGCCAATGTTTTGTTTGGAACAGCTACTCAGCAACAGGTTGATGACATTCATGCTAGATTAGGGAGCCTTGAGACGATGTCAGAGAAGGAGAGGTCAGTATTAAATGTTCATTCCAAGGTACTGAATGCCACAATTCGAAACGTGTCACACATGCAGGCAGCACTGTTGAAGATACAGAAGGCTGCAAATATTTCTTACAGTATTATACGAGTGTATTCATTGAAGACCTTAGAGTTGGAGAATGAAGTGAAGATGTATGAGGCTTTAATCAACCTCCAGCTCGCCCTGTCTGACATCATAGCTGATCATTTTAGAATTAAGTTGGGTATTCAAGAAATGCTCCAGGCTAGGCTGAGTCTAGATATGGTCCCTAACGAAATCTTGTTGGAATTATTGGGGAATATATCACTCAAGGAGCCGGGTTTACTTTTCCCAGCGAGGCCAGAATATCTAGCACTGTATCATGACATCATCAAAGTTGTACCTCGAGGTTACATGTCAGCTGTGTCAGTGTTGGGTGACCCTTCTGATGTATTTGACATCTTTAGGATCACCTCACTTCCTTACAGTGTGCCTGCTACGGAGGTCTACGTGAGAGTACTCCACCAGTATAACTTCCTTGCTTTCACGGAAGATCGCCTTCATTATGTGCTGTTTCAAGATTTCGCCAGTTGCAGGGACCACCAGGACTTGGTGATCTGTGAGCCTTTGGGATCCGTCTATCATGTCGCGTCCCCATTTTGTGAGAGTGATTCTTTTCTTAACAGAAACAATGCCACTAAGCTCTGTAAGAAAGAGATCTTAACTTCATTCAGTCCAGTTTTTGTGAAGCTGAAAAATTAATGGTGCTACTCTACAGCCCAGTCTTTGTATTTCACGTTGAAGTGCGTGGTGAACCCAATAAAGAAAACCGTGCAAGTTGTTAAGGGAGTAGGGAAATTGGTCTTGGGAGATGGCTGTAGCACCCACAGTGAAGCCCTGACTCTTCCTGCTTATGCACCTCTTGCTATAGAAACTAAGCTCACTGTTTACCCCCATCTCCTAAACCTCAGTACCTCACTCACCCATGCTGAACTTACAGCTATAAAGGACTTACCCACTTTAGGACCCCACCTTAACATTACTCCTCTGTTTCTGGATGACCTCCTTAAATATCAAAGTCAGTTGCAGTTGATTGAACCTCTCAAACCCTTCGGTTCTTCCACCTTTTTCTGGTACTATGTCCATGCTGGGATAGCTCTCTTTCAGGTTCTCCTGTCCGCATATATCCTTTATAAGTGTTACACTACTGGCTGTGGGTGTACATGTTGCAGACTTGAGTCCATACTCAGACGTCGACGTGCACAGAACCCCGCCATACCCTACTCACGACGAGGACGTGTGACTTCATCTTTGGGGGGAGAAATGTCGGGAAGCCGACAAGCATCCCCTCAGACAGGTGTAAGCAGACACGCAGCTGTTGCAGGTGTGGAAGCAACTATACCTGCTGGGCGTGAGTTTAGAGTGAAACATGGACAGGGGGGAAAGAATAGAGGTTCGATGGATTCTGTGTACAGCTGTGGGCAATGTAGGGAGGTGGAATAAGGAAGGGAGGTTGAGAGGAAGAAATAAATGGAGGAAGGAGGAGGGAGAGATAGAGAGAAGGAGTATTGATGGTGTTGGTCAAGTTGTTTATACAGGAAAAGTGTTGGCTAGGCAGTTCAGACCGTGAGAGCGTGAGCTGACTAAGGGGTTTTTGCGGTGTGAGAACCGAGCTGACGCAGCGAGTCTGATAGAGCCTCTACGGTGGATGAAGCGGGTGATATGTGGATGAGGGCGGTGGATGAGTGGGTGAAGCCATCACCCACCTCACAACCATGTGACCTGCTGGTGAACATCGGCAACCCTTGAGGCCAGACAGAGGTACAGACCTCAGTTGAGACTAGAGGATAGAGCAGAGCTCTGGCGGATATCGTGACGAAAGGACGCAGCCTGACGTGGCCTGGGCAGAGACGTCGCTGTGTAGCCGAGAGTGAAAATTCCAGAGATGACATGAGAGCACTTCTTTTAGTGAGTAAAAGTACATACTTGTGGTAATCGCGGGTACAAACTGGCTAACAGTGCTATTATATTTGTCTGTCGTCTGGGACTAGTAAAAAGGACTCCTAGTTAGAAACGGAAGGAGCAAAGTTTTAAATGTTTAAATGTGCTTTTCTTGTATTAAGGTAATAGTGTAACTTTATATATATGAGTGATTAAAGAGAGTGCTTTGTTGTGACAGCACTGGAAATTATTGTGGGATTATATATATAAAATGCTTTTAAGCATAGAACTTTTATAAGGGCTTTGATTTATTAATATAGTGTTAGTAATAAAGTGAATTGAGAGTAGATGTGTATGTGCAGTTTCTTGGCACGGCATTTTATATGAAGTGAAATGAGGTGGGAAATACCTCAGAATTGTTTGTAGATTTTTGTAAATACTATTTTGTAATTAAAGCCTAGAAAAGCCACATCATCCTTCCACTTCTTCCAGTTCCCAGTTCTAAGTACATGTGTGTAGTGGCGTGTAGGGAAGCCACCAGTCGCGCATTGCCGGTGTCGAGGCGGTTCCACGCTACCCTCAGTATTAAATACGGGAGGATAATATTCCCGAGAAATATCGTATCGACACCTAGGCAGCGGTGCGACAGAGGGGAGGAAGGGGAAGTTCTGGCAGACATTCTCTCTGCCTGACAAACCTGGCAGGCGTTGTCCAGGCGTCCCTTACTCCAAGGGTAGGAGGAGAGAGATACCCGGCAGGTGCTTTCGGTGGGGCATGCCCAGCGGTACCTTGCTCCTGCTGGGGGTCTGGCGCAGCCGCGGCGTACCCGGCGGGTGACACCGCAGTAGTATGTCTGGCGGGCGCTACCACAGCACTGCTATAAATCCCAGGGCTGGTAGGAGGGTTCCGGTGGACGCCCTCACATGGGTCTACCCGGCGGGTGTGACCGTGTTTCTGCTCCTGGGGGAGGTTAGCAGTCGGGGAAGAACTGGTGGTCGCTTCCTCGTCAGCAATTCCGGCGGAAGTTGCTGGGCCGCTGCGTGGGAATGCTAAGGTGCAAGTCCCAACCCAAGTCTGATGAGGGTTTTTTTTTTTTTTAAGATTCGCCACACTGATGTGGCACGGGCTCGGGGTGGAGAGCCCATCAGAGGATGGCAGTAAATAAACAAGGGGGCGTCCTCTGCATGGCGACAGAGGACGCTGGCGTGGGGGGGGGGCAGAGCCCATCCCCCCATAATAACAAGGGCTGGCTCGGGTGGAGAATAATGCACCTGGACTGCTACCTCGGGTCTGGTTCGGTTGCGGGAAAGAGGGGCTTATGGGAGAGTGGGGTAAGCCGTTGTGGCCCGGAAGGCTCAGTTATTTGCAAAGTGAGCATTTTCTCCCCTTTTTGTTGCTTGTAGGCGTCGTTGTCGGTGTGCATTTTACCACTCTTTCGCGGGACATGCTATGAGGAATATGGAGTAAGTATCGATGAAGGTGATGATGTATTTGTAGCCCGTTTTGGGTGGTAAGGGGCCTACTACATCAACGGCGAGGAGTTGCCATGGTTTGCTAGCTTGGATGTGCCCAGATGGGCCTGCTGTTCTGGTGGTGTCCTTTCCCATGGCGCATGGCCGACATGCTTGTACTACTTGCTTTGCTAGTTGCGAGGGGTTGAATGTCCAGTAGGTGTCGTTGAACACTTGTGTGAGTTTTTTGCTGCCTAGATGGACAGGTAATCTCCCTGTCATCGCAGTCTAGAGAAGGTGTGTTGCGGAATCTGGTTGGGCTTGGTGTTATCTAACCACTGTTGCAGGAGTGTCAGAGCATCATTGATGGCATTGACTGGCAGTCTGGAGAGTGCGTCTGCGATAGTGTGGAGTTTGCCTGGTTGGTGTGCAATGTCGAAGTTAAATTCTTCTAATGTTTCTCTCCACCTGATGGTTTGGGCGTTATTTGTTTCTGACTGGCGTAGCCACTGGAGCAATTGGTGATCCATAATGATGGTGACATGGGTTCCGGAAAGGTAGGCTCGGAAGTGTTGTAGCACCCAGATGACTCCCAGACATTCTCGTTTTGTGGCTGAGTAATTTCTCTCTGCCTGGTTAAGGGTTCGACTGGTGCAGGCGATTATGTGTTCCCGTCCGTCCTGCACTTGCGCCAGGATGGCTCCGATTGCTACAAGGGAGACGTCGGTGTACAGGCGGAAAGGCAGGGAATAGTTTGGAAACGCTACTATTGGAGTGGTGATTAATTTGTTCTTGAGCGTTTGGAAGGCGTTCAATCGTTCTGGGGTCCATGTGAAGGGTTCGTCCTTTTTCATCAGATCGTGGAGGGGCTTGGTGATGTTGGCGAATCCTTTAACAAAACGCCTATAGTAGGAGGCTAGACTGATGAAGGCTCGCACTTCATGCACGATGCGAGGAATGGGGATGTCTGCTATGGCCCGCAGCTTATCTGGGTCTGGTGCAATGCCTTGTTCAGAAATGGTGTGGACTAGGAAGGAGACGGAATGTTGGGCCAGGGTGCATTTAGTGGGTTTGAGTTTAAGCCCAGTTTGTCTTATTCTTAGGAAGACTTTTTCTAGGAGTTGGAGGTGGTCAGACCAGGTTTTACTAAAAACGATGACATCATCGAGGTATGCCAGGCATATTTCCCAGGTGAGTCCGCCTAGTCCTGATTCCATGAGGCGGGGGAAGGTCGCCGGGGCGTTGCAGAAACCAAAGGGCAGCAAGCTGAACTCGTGGTGCTTGCTGTTGCTCGTGGAGAACGCAGTTTTTCCTTTGTCGTCGGGGTGGATGGGAACCTACCATTATCCCGACTGGAGGTCGAGGGTGGAGAACCAGGACGCCCTGTAGAGTGAGTCAAGGGAGTCGTCTATACGGGGGAGGGGAGTGGCGACTTTGGTGGTGAGATTGTTTAATCACCTGTAGTCAATACAGAAGCGAGTGGTGCCATCTTTTTTTTTTTTTTACTAGGACCACAGGGGAGGACCATGGGCTAGTGGATGGAGAAACTACACCGGCATTGAGCATGTCCTGGACCTGCCGGTCTTCTTCAGACCTTTGGCTTGGGTTTTTCCGTCTGGAGGGTTGGCGGATGGGTGGTCCCGTGGTGTGTATTTCGTGGGTCAGGTAGGTTGTATGGCTGATGTCTGTGAGGCCTGTGGAGAATACGTCTTGGAAGTCCAGAAGGAGTTTTCGGAGGGAGAGGGCTTGGTGTTGGTTAAGGTGGGAAGGGATTGGGGGTAGGCTGGGGGAGGCTGGCGGGATGTGGTCTTTGCATGGCTCTGCCTCTTCCATGTCACCTATGATGAGGCCTTTTGGCAGGGTGAGGAGAGTGTTCGAGATGTTGGCCACTCACACAGTGGTGACATGCGGAGGTAGAAAAGTGGGAGAGAGGAGGCAGGCAGCAGACTTTCCTGTGAGTAGGGTTGAGGAGAAGAGGATGGAGTTACCGGTGGGGCGATGGAGGTGGAGCCATGCTTCGTGGCAGGGGGGAAAGGTGAGGGCGGAGGCTATGGTGGCGGGGAAGGTGGTGGATGTCGTTTTGGATGGGAGTGGGGCCTTGTGGGATGGCTTTGGAGGGGGGGTGTTGGTGGGGCATCTGCACGGCAGTCGGGTGTGGAGACGGCACTTATGACAATCTATGTTGGTTCGAAGTTTCTGGAGGAGATCTAAGCCGAGATAGCTGTCGTATGCCGTGCATGTCGAGTCATATATTATGAACTTGTGCTAGGTAGAGGTGTGTTGATGGGTGGTGGCCGTGAGTGCCTTTGTCTCCCCACGGATAGGCAGGGGCCCGTCCCCCGCGACTACGAGGTCGGCGGTTGTGGGGAGGAGGGGGCCAAGAGCTGATGCATGCCGGGAGTTGAAAGGGTGATATAGGCATGATCTGGCTGCTCCCGTATCAACCAGAAGTCTCACCCGTATCCCGTTTAAGGACATTTTGTCATAGACCGGGGGACGGTACTTGTGTGATGTGGCCCCCACCACCATGGGGATGTGCGGGGGCAGGACTAAAAATCCAGGTGGGCCGGGGTTAGTTCCTCGCCAAGTTCTGGTTCCCCGGAGTTGAAGTAGTTAGTTGTAGGGGTGTCCTCGTCCTGAGGTTCCTTGTCAATGGAGGAGACTTTGCACCGTCCTTGGTTATTCTTTCTCCGTCGGGATACTTTAAGCTGCTCTCGTATGTCATGAATGGGCACCTGTCGTTGCTTGCCGAGAATTCCCAAGGATTAACGGAGATGAGATTGTTCTTATCTCTTGTGGATGGGCGCCTTTTATTTGGGTGGGCCCGTGGATTGGGTGGTGATGTAGGCTGCATGGTGCGGTTGGGGGCTGGTTGGGGTTTTTGGTGTGGCGGCTTGTTGGTTGGGACCCGACTGACTGCTCCGATGTGCTGGGGGTTAGGGCGGGCGGTGAGGAGGCGGTGCACCAATTGTATGTCTTTATCAAGATCTCCCGAGGGGTCATGAATGCTAAAATATTCATTGATGTTGCTGGGTAGGATCCTGATGAGGGTGTTGAATGTTTGGACGTCCCGGGATGCTGTGTCTGCTCCGGGGTAGGCGGCAGTGACGAGTCGCCTGGCCTGGATGAGTGTGTCATCCAGGTTGTTGTCGTAGGTAAGGGTGTCTAGTTAAGACAGGACGACGACCTTGCCTAGTGATGGGGCGGCAGCTGGAGTTACTATGCCTTTAAATTGAGCCCATGTGAGATCAGGGACAATTTTTGTAGCGATGCGGGAGACTATTTTTCCCATGTGGGGTAGAGTAACTGATACTTTTTCTTTGTTATTTTCAAATCCTATGTTGAGTAATGGTTCAATCATGCACATGTAGGTGTCGATATCGTATTGTTCGGGGTCAAATCATGGTATGGGGATGTGGGTTTTGCCGGCCATTTTGATGGGTTCCCTTAATGTTCCTTGGTGTTCTATTGACTACCGGGTCAAGGACCACCGCTTGCCACCAGTGTTATGCACTGTGTTTTTTTGGAGCGACCCCTCACTCCGTAAGTACACAGGCTCAACATCGGGTTTACTGCTGTGTCTTAGGGCACGACTCCTCGCACCACAAGTCATAGGCACAAGCTTCTGGGGTCCTTTACTACCTGACCAGGTTAGAACATTTACCAAAGGAATAGGGCAAAAACACAGGCAAACCAGTACAGCACATATATTGACCAGATTTAGACAAACAATACAATATGGAATACTACACGTGGCACTTGCAGAGTTCAATTACAACAGCTTAAGTTACAAAATATAATAGCAGAGTGGTACACTGGGTATGATGAGTCTGCGGCACACTACGTGTCTGTCTTAGGGCTACACAATAAGTTCTTGCTCCACACCTGTCTTTCAGAGATTTCTCCCTCGTATCACTGAGGCGTACACTGAACCTGGGGTAGGTTTTTGGGTCTACGGAAAGTCACTGGGGATATCACTGTTGGGTTCACTCGTACTGAGAACGTTAGAACACTGGGGAGGAGTGAAGGGGGAATTGTTCACTGAGGGAGAGGGTACACTCAAGGAGCACTGGGGGGAGTCGAGGAGTCCCACACAGGACAGAGAGTGACTGCCGGAGAGTGAGTGTGAGAGAGCATCCTCACGCTCTCTGAAGTTCAGATGTTGGCCCGGAAGGAGGTGGGAGTGTCACCTCGCATCGGGAGGCAGCCTCTGGAGTACTGTGGCCCTCGGGACTAGGACCGAAGAGGGCCAGGGGGTGGGCGGCCCAGCATAATGCCCAGGGTGTGGTCAGGGTGCGGGGGATGTCAGGCACCTCGGGTGAGCCCAAGGAGGAGGGGGTGCCCTTCACGGGCGGAGGGCTGCAGCCTCGAGAGGGAGAGGCCGTCAGGAGTCGCCTGCAGCCTGGATGCCCTGGGGAGTCCATCAGCGCCAACAGTCGGGAGAGGGGCAGCTGGACCGACCGGATCCCTGCATCCCATCCATCACACGCTAGACCTGTAGAGGAGAGAGAGAGGCATCTCACTCGGCCACAGAAAGGTCGGGCCGAGCCAGAGACTCGCTCCCCTTTCGGAGTTTCAGGCTTCGTGGAAGAGGGGGAGCCGGAGCTTGCACCCTCAGCTTGGCGGGCCTGGTAGGCGCTGCCGTAACTCCATGCTGGGAGAGGAGATCCCAAGGATGCTCCTTGAGCCTGGCAAACCCGGTGGACATTACCAAGGCACCTTGACGGAGGGGAAGAAGGGGAAGTTCCGGTGGACGTTCCCTCTGCCTGACAAACCCGTCGGGCATTGTCCAGGCGTCCCTTACTCCGAGGGCCGCAGGAGAGAGATACCCAGTGGGTGCTCTCGGTGAGGCATGCCCGGCGGGCACTACCTTGCTCCTGCTGGGGGTCTTGCGCAGCTGCGGCATATCCGGCGGGTGCTACCACAGCACTGCTATAAATCCCAGGGCTGGTAGGAGGGATCCTGTGGACGCCCTCACACGGGTCTACCCGGCGGGCATGACCGTGTTTCTGCTCCTGGGAGAGGTTAGCAGTCGGGGAAGAACTGGTGGTCGCTTCCTCGCCAGCAATTCTGGCGGAAGTTGCTGGGATGCTGCGTGGGAATGCTGAGGTGCAAGTCCCAACTCAAGTCTGATGAGGGCCGGCCTGGGTGGAGAGTAATGCACCCGGACTGCTACCTCGGGTCTGGTCCGGTTGCGGGGAGGAGGGGCTTACAGGAGAGTGGGGTAAGCCATTGTGGCCTGGAAGGCCCAGTTACATTTAAGGTGAGCATTTTCTCCTCTTTTTGTTGCGTGTAGGCGTCGTTGTCGGTGTGCATTTTACCAATAACTTCCCATTAACACAAACTCGATTCACCTACACTCTTTTGATCAGTTAGCTCAACTTGATCCAGTAAATCACGAGGTTTAAGAGTTTCATACTAGGTGTATTAGTTTTCCTTTACTATATCCCGAATGAGGCACTGATCTTTGTCTTAAGTATTGCTTAAGCTGTGCAACAATCCATTCTCCAAACGAATTTGGCTCCACACTGCACGGGGTGAATCACGTTGCCGGTGTCAAATGCATGGAATGACATTCTGGAAGTTATCGTTCCTATCTCTTTAGCCTAAATTGACCCAACCTAACCAAACCTAAACTACCCTTACCTAACTTAACCTTATCTTTGATCAACCTGACCTAAATAAGCTTAAACTAAACTAACCTTAATTCACGAAATGACTGATTTCACAATCTGCCTGTCTGATTTGTTTGAAATATTTATTGTTGTAAAAGGTACCATTATGCGACGTATTCAGAGTTCAACTACTTGCCCTTTGATCACGCGCATTAGCATAGGGTTCTTTTCTAGACCGGGTCTAGGGCACACAACTAAAGGAACAGAGCATAAAAACTCTGGCCAACCAACTTTACACGTATGTTGCCTTAAATACAATGTAGATATATAAAAATGGCACAATACACTATACAGGTTTCAGGCACTTCAGGTGCTTTCAGGACCAGAGGACTCTGTCTGGGCTACTGATGTCTCGGCTGCCCCAGGTGCTGGCCTGGTGTAGGGGGAGTCCCATCAGGTGTGTCCTCTCTCTCTCCAGGGGCACGGGACTGCTGCTGGAGGGCCGGGTCATCCGGAGTATTTTGCGAGGTGACATGGAGAGAGGCCTTTTCATTCGAAGGCCTCAGTGGTGAGTTCGGTCCTTGGGACTGGGACCAAAAAGGAAGGGTAGGCGCACTTGCCTGCACCAACTCCGGGGAGGAGGTCATCATCCAATGGGGCTGGGGAGGTCACGCCCTGGGGTCCTGGGGGCTCTTGAGGAATCTGGGGACTGTGGTCTCCCTCGGGTCGGGTTGCCATCAGGGGTGAGCTGCTGCGTCCTGCTGGGCGCCGGCTGCACTGCTTGAACCCCCAGGGTCATGATGGGGCCTTGTCAGACCTCCTCCAGGTGTAGCTCCTCCTGGGAGCTGCCTCTGTGGGGAGAATAGGAGGGGTGTCCCGCTTGGCCGCAGGAGGGATGGGCCAAGCAAGGGACGTCCTCTGTAGAGGAAGTAACAGGGGACGAGGGACAGATGGTGTGCGTTCCCTTCCTGGCGCGGCTAGTGGCCATCGCCGAGGTCCCGAGGGCAGCAGGGGTAGAGAGGCTAGTGGCTCTCTCTCTCCTGCTGGTGCAGCTAGTGGCCGTCACTGGGGCCCGAGTTCCTGGCATGACTGTGGCCGAGATGTGGCTAGTGGCTGTCACCTGCCCTCCTGTGCAGCTAATGACCATCACCGGGGCCTCGTTCCCTGAGCAGACTGTGGGATGGGTGCGGCTAGTGGCCGTCATATGCTCAGCAGCGTGGCTAGTGGCCGTCACCGAGGTCCTGCAAGGAGAGGGGACGGCAGACGAAGTCCGGCTAATGGCCGTCACCCGCCTGCGGCTTGTGGCTGTCACCGAGGTCCAGCTACCTGAGAGCAGGTGGTGGCCGTCTCTCCCCTAGTGCGGCTAGTGGCTGTCACTGATTTCTGCAGAGGGGGATGCAGGTATGGAGCGGCTAGTGGCCGTCTCCTGCCTATGCCAAGTGATGCTAGTGGCTGTCACTCCGGTGCTTTCTGGGACTGAGATATCAGCTCCACTCCGAACCTCTCGAGCGCTGGTCCGGCTGGAGAGTAAACTGCCGGTGCTGCAGAGTTGGTGTTGGTCTGTCTGAGGGTAAGAGGGGCGCACGGTATTAGGGGACATAGGCCCGTCTGGTCCTATCCCTTTATGCATCTCCTGGTGGCCTCCTTGTGGGGTGGGTGTCGCACCCCCGTTCTCCCTCCGTGGAGTGGTCATTGCGCCATCCCACCTGTGGTGTTTCCTCTCCTGGTGTTTCGTTGGGGTGGGTATTTCACCACTGTCTTGGGGGAAAAAGTCACGTCCCCGTTGCTGGAGGTAGTAGGTGTCCGTGGTGTGAGGTGTTGAAGGAGGGTGGTCCAGTGGGGGTGTAACTATGTCTGGGTCTCGATGGTGTACATACGTGACGTAGAGAGTGGAGGATTGTGTGGTCTCCTGGAGGAGTTGGAGCGTCCCACAGACACACCGTTTCTTGCCGTGGGCAGGTGCAGATCCTCTCCCAGGGAAGTTGGCTTGGTGGGAGTTTCCACTGAGCTTGGTGTATGCATAGTGTTATGGTGGATGTGTTGGGTGTGTGGGGGGCAGGGGTGGGTTGTGTTGGTGGTGTGGGCAAGGGTGTGGTGGTGTATCTGGCCGTTGGGCACGAGAGGCGGCCAGATCTAGAGGTGGTGGTGGTTAGGACTGGTGTGGGTGGCGATGGGGGAGTGTGGCTGCGTGGTATGGTGGCTGTGTGTGGTGGTGTGGTGTGGATGTTTGGTGGTGCGGTGTGGATGTTTGGTGGTGCAGTGTGGGAGGTGTTCGGAGAGTGGGCGTGTGGTCTGGGGCGGGCTGTGGGCGTGGAGTGAGGGGAGGCTGGTGCAGGTGTAGAGGTGGTGGCGGGTGGTGTGTGGTGCTGGAGACATGGCGGGGTGGCTGGGGGTGGGCTGGGAGTCCATTGGTCAGTTGACTGGATTTGTGGTAGTTGCATGGTGGTGGGAGGCAAGGTGTGAGGTGAGGCTGCCGAGGGGGGTGGGAGATGGGTGGATGGTGAGGTGGGGGAGTTGCCCGGACAGGTGGGGGTAGGTGAGGATGCTGGGGAGGAGGAGGAGGGTGTGAAGCAACAGGTGTATGAGCCAGATGGGGAGTCCGGCGTGGTGGTTGGTAGAGAGGTGATGTGGTGGGCAGGGGTAGGAGCGTGGCGTTGCCAGGGGGTGTCAGCTGGTTAGGGATGCACGTGGCGGTTGGTTGCGATAAGTGGGTGGGGTGTTGTAGTAGTTGATGGTGACTTGGTAGAGGTTAGGGACGTGGGTAGTAGTGTAGGGTCCCACGAACCGTGGTGAGATATTGTTGGGAGTTGGGAGTTTGGCCACGAGTACTAAATCACCTGGTTTGTAGGGGCTAGCTGGGACAATGTCTGGTTGCAAATCTTGATGTTTCTGGAAGTGATGCAGCCGTCTCTTGAGGTGGTGAAGGGGGTCGGACATCGGGGATTGGCGGGAGGCTGGAGGTGTTGTCGTAATGGAAGGAGGAGAGGGGTCTTCCCAAATACTCGTAAGAGAAGCCATCGTCCTGGGGGCAGGAGTTTATCCCCCACTGCACAGTTTTGACATGGGCTGGCCAGTCCTCGTTCTTGGTCTCCTCAGTTCGTGCCCGCATCTGGTTGAGGAGAGTGCGGTGGCTCCTTTCACATATTCCATTTCCTTGGGGCCAATAGGGAGTGGAGTGGGATATCCTGTAGCCGAGAATGGTGGCGAGGTCCTGCCATACTCGGCTGGTGAACTCCGGTGCATTGTCTGAGTGCAGGTGAAGTCTGGCGCATTGTCTGAGTGCAGGGCTTGGGGGACACCAAATTACGGGAAGATGTGGCGGACAAGGGCGTCAGCCATGGCTACGGCGTGGTGCTCCTTGGCCGGACATGGGATGAAGAATTTGGAGTATGTATCCACGAAGGTGATGATATAGCCGGCTTTAGGGGGTAGCGGGGCGATTACATCCATGGACAATAATTGCCATGGTTTGTGGGTGGTGATGTTTCCTAAGGGGCTCAGCATGCGGGTGATGTCCTTGTCTAGCGCGAGGCTCGGCAGGCCTGGGTAACTTGTCTGGCCAGGTTGGAGGGGCTAGGTGTCCAGTAGGTGTCATTCAACACTTGTAGGAGTTTTTTTGTGCCAAGATGGATGCCATTGTTGGAGTGGAGGTGGGTCATGGCTTCGAGGGCAGTCTTGGGATCGAGCACTACATGTCCCAACTGGGTGAACAAGTGGTCGCCCTGTTGGTGGAGTTTAGAGTTTACCTGGGGTGGTATCCAGGGGGGCCCGATGTTTGTTGCGCCATTGCTGTAAGAGGTCTGGTTTGGTGTGGATGGAGTTGATCGGTAGTCGGGATAGGGGATCGGTGTTGGTGTGTAGTTTGCCAGGGCTATAGGCTATCTCATAGTTGAATTCTTTGAGAGTTTCCCTCCATCGGATGAGTTGGGCATCGTGAGTGGTGGACTGGCATAACCATTGGAGCAATTGGTGGTCAGTGACGACGGTGACGTGTGTCCCCGAGAGGTAGGCTCGTAAATGCTCCAATGCCCAAACGATGCCTAGGCATTCTCGTTTGGTGGTGGCATAGTTTTTCTCAGCTTGGTTGAGGGTGCGGCTGATGCAGGCGATGTTGTATTCCTGTCCTTCTTGAACCTGGGTGAGGACGGCGCCAATTGCCATTAGACGCGTCCGTGTACAAGCGGAAAGGCAAGGAGTAGTCAGAGAATGAGACGACCGAGGCCGTGATGAGGTTAGTTTTTAGGGCGTGGAATGCTGTGATCCGCTCGTCTGTCCAGGTGAACGGTTTGCCCTTTTTGTCATGTCGTGGAGAGGTTTGGCAATGTTGGTGAATCCCTTTACAAAATGCCGGTAGTAAGAGGTGAGCCCCAGGAAAGTGCAAACTTCGTGGACATCTCGGGGCACGGGAAGGTCTGTGATGGCATGCAGCTTGTTGGGGTCAGGTGCTATTTCTTCCTTCGAGGTAATGTGTCCAGGAAGACGATGGATTGGGCAGCCAAGACGCATTTTGATGGTCTGAGTTTGAGTCCAGCCTGGTGGATACACAGGAAGACCTTTCTGAGGAGCTGGAGGTGGCCTGCCCATGTCTGGCTGAAGGTGATCACATCATCCAGGCATGCCAGGCAGACCTCCCAGGTGAGGCTGATGAGGACTGACTCCATTAATCTGGAAAACATGGCGGGGGCATTGCAGAGTCTGAATGGAAGGATGCTGTATTCATAGTATTTTTCGTTGCTGGTGGAAAACACTGTTTTTCCCTTGTCCTCTGGGTGTATGGGTACTTGCCAGTATCCCGATTGTAAGTCCAAGGTGGAGAACCAGGATGCTCTGTATAGGAAGTCGAGGGAGTCGTCTATCCTGGGTAGGGGAGTGGCATCCTTGGTGGTTACGTCATTGAGTCGCCAGTAATCCACACAGAAATGCATGATGCTGTCTTTCTTCTTGACCAGCATGACGGGGGAGGACCACAGGCTAGTGGAGGGTCAGATGACACTGGCATCAGGCGTATCGGGGACCTGCCGGTCTTCCTCAGCTCGTTGTTTGTTTTTTGTTTCCGCCGTGATTGTTGGCGAATGGGTGGCCCTGTGGTGTGGATTTCATGCGTCAAGTACATGGTGTGGCTAATGTCTGCTGGTCCTTACGCAAAGAGGTCTTGGAAGTCTAGGAGGAGATGTTGGAGACTGTCTGCTTGGTGAGGTGAGAGGTATTCAGGTAGGGGGGGAGGGTGGCAGGCGGGAGGGGGGTGCACAGGGCTCAGCTTTCTCCATCTCTCCAACCACTAATTCTTTGGGCAGGATGAGTGGGGTAGTGGAGATATTGGCGATGCGTACTGCTCCGAGGTGTGGGGGGAAGGTGGGGGTCAATAGGCAGGAGAAGAGGGCTCCCGATGGTAGGCTGGGGGAGAACAGGATGGAGGTTCTGGTGGGCCTGCTCAGGTGTTGACAGGGCTCGTGCTGGGGGGGGATGGTCAGGGCAGAGGCTATGGTTGCTAGGAAGGTGGGGTGTGGAGAAGAGGGGTAGGAGGCAGGGTGGAGGTCAGGGGGGGTAGGGTGAGGGTGCGCACGTTCAGAATGGTTGGGGGAGGGGGGGTGGTCTGGAGGCTTCTGGAACTGGAGACGTCTGTTGTGACAACGGATGTTTGTGTGCAGTTTTTGTAGGAGATCCAGTCCTAAATAACCATCATATGCACAGCACTTTGAGTCAAAGATGAGAAACTTATGTTGGGTGGAGACTTGCTGATGGGTGTTGGCACGCAGGGCCCAGTTTTCCCCATGTATTGGCAGGGGGCCATCCCCTGCATCCACTAGATGAGCTGAGGTGGGAAAAGCTGGCCAAAAGCTGCTTTGTGGCGGAAGTAAAAGTGGATGTAGAGGCACGACCTGGCTGCTCCCGTGTCAACCAGTAGCCTAACATTTACCCCATTCAGTCTCATCTTGTAGACTGGGGGGATGGTAGTTTTGTGAGGTGGCCCCCGCCACCGTGGGGAGGTGCGGGAGCGGTCCTTAAAAATCCAGCATCTGCGGGATGTTATCTTCCTACGGCTCCATCTCCCCAGGGTCGGGGCAGTTGACGGGTAAGGTGTTGTCCTCGGGATCCTCGTTATCCATGGACGAAACCTTGCGGCGCCCCTGGGAGGTTGCATTGAGCTGGGCAGCCTTGAGCTGCTCCCGGATATCGTGAAGGGGACAATTGTAGCTGCTGGCAGTAAATTCCCAAGAATTGATGGATATGATATTTGTATTCTCCTTGGGGGTGGGGCGTCTTTTGGTTGGGTGTGCCCTGGGTATGGGAGGAGGGGTCGATGGAGGACTTTTGTGGGCTGGGGGCACCCTTGGCTTGTGGTGTGGTGGCGCCTTTAGGGTAAGGAATTTGCTCACCACGCCGATGTGTTGTAGGGTGGAGCAGGTGGCTAGGAGACGTCTTACCAGCTGGATATCTTTGTCCAGGGCTCCCGTGGGGTCATGTATTTTAACCCCTACACCGCGGGGTTGTCAGAGGTGCGCTGTGCCATTCCCGCGAGGATATTCGCGCTCCGACTGACTTTTAAAAAATATTTGCCAAAAATCAGTTATTAGTCCCAGAATATTATAATTACAAATGCTTATGGCACATACCTTCAGCTTTCTCCCGGGAAGTTTTTTTTTTTTTTAGCACTCGTTGACTACTGTAGGACTTGTGGAGACTTCTGAAGTTGGGTAACTAAGTCTCCACTTTACACTTACCAACATCCTCTAATCTGAATACCACTACCAGATATTATCACTAGAAACACTATTGAATGATTTCCAAGTAGTTTGGAATCCATACTAAAAAAAAAACACTGTGAAAGCAATGTAAAATACGAGTGCGTATGAGCCTCCCACTCCCACTAATTCGCCGCTGGTGTTCTGTCATTTCTTACTCATATACACACTCACACTTTATTATTTCTAGTACTTTATTACACTTATATATACTGTATCTACAGTCCTTTACCGCTTCCCACATGATGTTTAGTAGGGGTAGAGGTCACAGGGCCTTTTATAACAGGCGCAAAAGCGGGAGAAATGGACGGGCGTAATTTCACCGTGACGGACGAGAACGAACTGCTGTATCTCGGTAGCAAAGAGTTGAAAATGTCAGCTGCTAATGTATATGCTAAGAAATAAGTCGTAGGAAATCTGGGCAATACATATAAATTAGGTAGTTCCAGGTGAATATAAATATCACTCAGGCTTCTCCCTTCCTTTCTTATATACATTTATGTTACGAGAGTAGCTCATACGGCATATTTCACGGGAAAAAAAAGCAGGAGAAATTAGCAGACGAGTCCAGGCTGGATGTTGCTATGTGATAATTAGCCAATTCAAGGTGTATGGCACTATCATTTACCTTATTTTTTATATATATAAATTATTTTGTATAAGAATAGGGCATAGGGCTCATTTCAATGGATGAAAACAGTGGAAAAATCCAGGGAAGATTTACTTAGCACAGAGCGGCTGAGCAGACGACATGAGAGGGTAATGGAGGGGAGGTACGGAGGGGAGTCTAGAATGGGGGAAAATGGCTAAATTGTCAACAATGGATGGGAGTACTGATGACATTAGCAGGTCTGAGTATTGTTGGACATTGGCAGTGCTGATAGATGATACAAGTCGCCACCTGAAAGCCTGGGGGAATTCAAAATAACACAGAGTCACTCAAGTGACGCCCCGCGGTATGATCCATTGCACCCGACCGTCACAAAAGTGACGACCCGCGGTTAAGGGGTAAAATGTTCTCTGATGACACTGGGGAGGATCCTTAGGAGTGTGTTGAAGATATGCTGTTCCTGGGTTGCTGCATCAGTTTCCGGGTATGCGGCGGTGACAAGCAGCCTGGCCTTGACGAGGGTGTCGTCTGTCGTAGGTGAGGGTGTCGTGCTATGATAAAGCCAAGACTTTTCCCAAGGATGGTGTGACTGCTTGGGTCACAATTTCGGTGAAGTTTGGCCATGTCAGCTCTGGGACGATCTTGGGTGCGATGCTTGCCACTGCTTTGCCCAGGTGAGGCAGGGTAACTGCTACTTTCTGCCTATCGTCCTCGAACCGTAGGTCCAGAAGTGGCTTGATCATGGATAGGTATATGTCAATATCACATTGCTGCGAGTCGAATTTGGGCAATTGCACGTGAGATTTGGTCGCCATTTTGCTATACTTTCCCTTTGTTCCTTGCTGCTGACCAGATCAAGAACCATTGCTACCCACCAGCGTTATGTGACGTGTTCAAGTTCAACTACTTGCCTTTTGATCACGTGCATTAGCATAGGGTTCTTTTCTAGACCGGGTCTAGGGCATACAACTAGAGGAACAGAGCATAAAAACTCTGGTCAGCCAACCTTACACGTATATTGCCTTAAATTCACACAGCACTGAATACAGTGTAGATATATAAAAATGGCACAATACACAATACAGGTTTCAGGCACTTCAGGTATTTTCAGGATCAGAGGACTCCTTCTGGGCTACTGCCACCTCGGCTGCTCCAGGTGTTTGCCCTGTGTAGGGGGACTCCCATCAGGCGTGTCCTCTCTCTCTGGGGGCACAGGACTGCCGCTGGGGGGCTGGGTCATCCGGAGTGTACTGCAGAGTGGCTTGGAGAGAGGCCCTTTCCTTAGGGGGCCTCGGCGGTGAGTTCGGTCCTCGGGACTGGGACCAAAAAGGGACAGTAGGCGCACTTGCCTGCACCCACTCCGGGGAGGAGGTCGTTGTCCAATGGGGCTGGGGAGGTCACGCCCTGAGGTCCCGGGGGCGATTGATTGATTGATTGTAGTAAAATCTGGCGGCGCAACTGCCAGGGTCATATGCCGCCGGACAACAAGCTAAAAGATGCAGCAAGTAAAAAGTGAATAATAAAAAAAAAGTTAATAACAATTATTAGAAATAAAACACTGAAAAGTATAAAGGAATAGATAAAATATCAATTACCTATAAAAGGGGAAGGAGGCCCGCCTCCCGAAGAAAACTAAAAACATCAGTAAAATTGCTAGAGGCTCCACCAAGCATCGAAGAGGGACAGTAGGCACCATCTGTCCCTCTATGCCTATGCAGGAATCTCTGATGTAGGTCCCCCAAACTTGGACACTCGACCAGCAAGTGACGGACAGTAAGGGGAACAAGGCAATCATCACAGTACGGTTGAGTCTCACCACTCATGAGAAACCCATGTGTAAGCCAAAAGTGCCCAATGCGAAGACTAGCAAGAGCCACCTCCAAACGCCGTGACATGGAGGGGAGAACCCTTGGCACGACCACTCTCTGAAAGATTTCTTTAAATTCATTATGAGCAACACCATCCCAGTGTTGCAGCCAACATGTACGAATTCTGGACCGCAAGTGAGATGTTATATCAGAAGCAGGAAGTGGATAGTTGTTTGGGGCTACTGAGAAGCCGCAGCTTTAGCTAAAGTGTCTGCCTTCTCATTGCCCACTACACCCACATGTGCGGGAACTAAACAGAAATCCACTTTCTTACCCCGACGACAAATGAGGAACAGCCACTCCAAAATAGCTAAGACAATAGGATGGGAAGAGTTAAAAGAGTCCAGGGCCAAAAGCGCCCGTTGAGAGTCGCTAAAAATAGTAAAATAAGTGTCGTGGTGAACAAACACCAACTTCAGGGCTAAAACGATAGCTGATAACTCTGCAGTAAAAACTGAGGCAGCCAAAGGAAGACTACCTCCACGGCTAAAACTGGGAAATACCACTCCAAAACCAACACCAGAGGCGGATTTAGAGCCATCAGTATACAGAGGCACAGAACCATCATGACTAGAAAAATGCTCTAAAAATAACCGTAAAAGAGACGGAGGAGCGACAAAATCCTTTGAGCCTGACAGACCTGCAGAAAGTTACCTTGGGCAAGATCCAAAGGCACAACCCTCGGGATCCGAACAGGACTGACAGGTAATGCCGACAAACCAAACTCCTCCATGACATCCTGAACCCTATAGCCAAACGGATGAGGCATGTGAGGATGCCTACTATAACACAAAAAAACAAGACTGTTGCATCACACACCCACAGGCAAGTGAGTCTGGAAGGCAACGAATCCAGAGCCAGCACCACGCTGCAACAGACTGACATAGCAGACCTAAGGGAAGCACTCTAGCCTCCACCAACAAGCTGGGAATCGGGGATGACCGAAAAGCCCCAGTTGCAAGGCAAAGACCAGCATGATAGACAGCATCTAGTTTATAGTCTGGAGTCTGTGGCAGAGGAGTAGACCTCACAGCCATATGATAGCTTGGATATTACAAAAGCCTGAAACAGATGCAAAAGTGTCTTCCGATCAGCACCCCAAGAGGTATGGGACAGAACCCTCAATAGATTGAGAGCCTTTATACATGATACTTTAAGATTTGCCAAGTGTGAGACCCAACTCAAACAGCAGTCAAACGTCAGGCCCAAGAATTTCGTCTCTGCCACACAACAGAGTCTCCTGCCACAAAGCTGGAGATCAGGGTCTGGGTGTACCCCTCTCATCATACGAAAGTGCATAGCCACAGTCTCAGAAGGAGAAAACCGAAAACCCTTGGAAGTGGCCCAGGAAGAAATCTTGTCCAAGGCAAGCTGCATACGCTGCTCAACAGCAGACATGCGGAAGCCAGAAAACCATATAGCTAAGTCATCCACATAAATAGATAAGGATAACCCAGCAGGCACAGTGTCAAGGCTACCATTGATGGCCACCGCAAACAAGGAAACACTTAAGACACTCCCATGGCACATTCCTCCCAGCACAGCGGCACAGAGAGGGTAGAACCCACACGGACTCGAAACCCATGATCAGTCAAGAAGTCTCCAAGCAACTCAGGCAGGCGACCACGTAGACCAAAGGCATAAAGTTGTTGGAGGATGTCATGGCGCCAGACAGTGTCATAAGCCTTCTCAAGGTCAAAGAACACAGCCACAAGATGTTGCTTAGAAGCAAAAGCTTCACAGATCGATGCTTCTAGCCTGATAAAGTTGTCCGAAGTACATCGGAATTTACGGAAGCCACTCTGCGAAGAAGAGAGAAAGCAACCCTTCTCTAGAAACCACACATGCCTGATACTGACCATCTTTTCGAATAGTTTGCACACACACGATGTTAAAGCAATTAGGGGATAGTTGGAAACCTGGGAATGGTCCTTACCAGGTTTGGGAATGGGGAGGACAATACCCAACTTCCAACTCTTGGAAATGGAGCCCCTCACTCCAAACCCTGTTAAAAAGGTCCAATAAAAACTGAAGTGAATCAGTTGGCAGATGACGAAGCATAACGTATGGAATTTCGTCCGGCCCAGAAGTAGCACGTAGCTCACGGAGACTAAAGTCTAAATTATATGGCTCTCCGCCACTAGAGTGAAAGTCAAGACCCAGCCTCTCCTAATTCCTACGGAGGCTAGCACACGGCTTAGAAGGATCCTTTTTTGAGACAGCATAAAACAGAGGCTACTGTATCTGGTGCTGACATAAGATCTCCCTGAAGTCGCAACACCGGTGGGGAGGGGGGCGAGAACCTACCAGAAATCTTGCACACCTTTTTCCACACCATTGGCATTGGAGTAGAGGACGTAATCGTAGAAACCTACGACCTCCATGAGTTGCGGCGAGCATCCTTCATGATCCGTCTATAGTGAGCATGTGCTTTGCGAAACTGGACTTTTAGAAAAACATCACGATTGGCAGAATACCGACGGGCAGCCGCTTTGTAAGCTCCTTTTGCTATAGAGCAGTCATCATTCCACCACGGCACAGGTCTCCGGGAAAAAACACCAGAAGTCCATGGGATGGAATGAACCCCTGCTGAGAAAAGAGTCCAAGAAAAATATTGTTCGACATCATCTATAGTTGGAAAATCAGCAACCTTGGAGGCATATACACATAGTTCCCCAAAGAGAGACCAATTGGCCCTATCCAGACACCATCATGGCATATGGGCTGCAGGAACCAAGCGAGTAATCTGGACCAACACAGGATAATGGTCACTACCATGCAGATCATCCAAAACCTCCCAAGAAAAATCAAGGGCACAATCAGAGGAGGAGATAGTGAGGCCAATGACAGAATTCGTGCCAATCTGAACATGGAAATGGGTCGGCCTCCCATCGTTTAGGACAACCAAATCTAAATCCGCGACCAATGAGGCAAGAAAATCACCCCAGGGATTTGAAAGTGAGTCACCCCACAAAGGATGGCGGCCATTAAGGTCACCAAGGAGTAGAAAAGGGGGTGAAAGTTGACTGATAAGGGTCTCCAGATCAGCATGCATAACAGGAGCGGAAGGTGGAAGGTACAGACAACAGATGGTGTAGCACCTGCCAACGTGCATCTGTACTGCTAGAACTTGAAGAGTAGACTGTATTGCAAGGGAAATATAGGGGACATCATAGCGGCACAAAATGGCACATCCACCGCTGTGACCACCAGGAGGAGATGCATGGAAGACCTCATACCCCCTAATAGAAGGAAACGGTCTATCCCCCACTACTGTCTCCTGGAGACAGACACATAGTGGGCTCACAGCAGAGAGTAATAACTGCAATTCCTCCCAGTTTGCCATGGCACCCCTACAATTCCATTGAAGACAAATTGGAACTGATTGAGCCATATTGATTATTATTACCGAGCGGGTTTGGACTGATGCTTATGAAAGCCCTTTGGAAGAGCCTGTCCAGCACCAGAAACCCGCACCCTCTGTCTAACATCCGAAGGCAAACGTGAGGATGAGGAAGTAAGTTTTACTACACTCCTTCTTGGAAAGGGCACACCAGTTTGTTTGGAAGGCTGCTTGGGGACCGCCTTTAGAGACGTAGGATGGCCAGTGCCCCCAACAGAAGCCCCAGAAGTGGAAGTAGAGTCCATAGGACTCGAATCACTTGAGGAGGCCGACTCATGCTTCAGATCTGAAGCACCAACGAACTGTTCAACAACATCCTCAGGCGGGGACCGGATTGGAGCTGAGCCATCATCTTCTGCCGTCACCTGGCTAGTTCCCTCAGCCCGTGGGACAGAGGCAACAGGAAAGGAGTCTACAGAAGGGCCAACAACAGAGACCATAGGTGGTTGGTCCTCCTGTTCAGAGGACTCTGATGAATAACGGTGACGTTTGGCAGGTGCAGATGGAGCAGAGACTGAAGACACTATGGGAAGACTCTTGAGATTCACCACAAGCAGGTCGAACCGGAACTACAGCCGAGGAGGAAGGCTCGAGGACAGAACCATTGTCAGACCCAGAAGTACATGCTGTTGAATGCGACTTGGAAGTCGTATTCCTAGAGAAGACGCTTGGACTCGATCTGGAGAGTGCGGCAGCAAATGTAACTCCTTGGCGAACAAACATAGATCGTACACGATCCATAGCCTCAGGAAAACTCAGCCTTTCCTTGGTACACAGGGACAAAACCTCCTTCTCAAATCTGTACCTATCACATGACTTAGATGATGCTGCATGGCTACCACCACAATTAACACAACACTCAGGACTAACGCAGTCCTTTCCTTCATAAATGTCCATCCCACAGGAAACACAGTGGAGGCAAGCCAAGGACTAGACGCCAGCAGGACCGACCAATATGACCATAACGATGGCAGTGAAAACACCTCTTCGGCATAGGAACATACTCCTTAACTCAAAGGTGATACCAACCAGCAGTCAAAATCTCAGGAACACAGAGGTCAAATGTTACGATCAGCGTCGGCGTTGGAACTAGGTCACCACAAATCTTCTTCTTAATTCATTCCACTTTTACAACATATTGATCAGCAAGTTCTCTTGTTAATCGTGCCTCTTCATACATCATCAATTTTCTAGCATAAACGATGCCTCTGGAGGAATTTAATGAACCAGGAGGTGTACAGGATACAGGCTGATCCCCCCAAAAGGTCAGGGACAACATACGTTTACTCGTATCTGCATCAGGCACTTCAACTTGCAAGCTACCGTCAGCCTGAGGAACAACCTTAGGGGACTTACCACAGATTCTTACCAGTGCTCTTTGCATATCGAACACATCACATTTCCTTAAATCCACCCCTTCCTTGGAGCGCACAACAAAAACTTAACAAACAACTCTTGTTGTTCGCATGGGTCAAATAGAGACCGGACAGCTCTCATGGGACGAGAATGGCACCGCTTAAATGGAGGTCGACATTCACTGGACGCCTCATTAGGCTCCAGGGTCGCCACAAGGGACTGAGAGTTCATAGCATTGTCCTGAGGCATGTAAAAGCGTCGTGGCATCAGGATGTCGGCCAATTGATTGGTATTTGTCTCCACAGAACACACAAAAACCTTCATTCCCCCACCCCTCCACCCACCATGGTGCTCAACAAGGGGAGGTTGTATGCCAGGGACAGCACCACTGGCGACCCCAGAGGCAGCAGGAGAGTATATGTGGGTAATCACTGGGGGTCCTGGACGAGGGTGACTCCAGGACAATAGGAGCCACCAGGCCCCCCAGTGCCCACTTGACCCTAGCCAATGCATGACCAGCCGATTGACCTGGTCGGGCCGAACCAGGCCGCTCGTCTAGCTGGAATAAGGGACCAAAGAGGTGTATTGCTAGCTGCAGGGTGCACCGTGCAATATCGCTCAACCTCCAGGACTCCCGTCTCCCAGCATTACGGGATGCCATGCACGACAAACACGTGGGGAGGCAACAGTCCCACCCTAGATGGGAAGTGGGCAGGGAGTAACATCACCAGTAGGTCTCCTCCACTAGTGATGTTGGGAGTGCTTGGTCCATGAGGTCAACAAATGCTGAACCCTACAAAGGTAGGCATGCCTCCAAAGTAGGTGGCACTGCCAATCATGCTTCAAGCCCTACCACCACGTCAAGGTGACCTCCTGCAGCAGGGGTTCCTGGGGGCGCCTCGGGAGTCTGGAGACTGCAGTCTCCCTCCGGTCGGGTTGCTGTAAGGGGTGGGCTGCGGCATCCTCTCCTTCAGAAGTCCGGCAGTAGGTGGTCTCGCCTGGGCGCTGGTTGCACCGCTCGAACCCCCCGGGGTCACAATGGGGCCTTGCCGGTCCACCTCCAGGTGTAGCTCCTCCTGGGGGCTGCCTCTGTGGAGAGAGTAGGAGGGGTGTCCTGCTCAGCTGCAGGAGGGGTGGGCCAACCAATGGACATCCTCTGTAGGGGAAGTCACAGTGGGCGAAGGACGGGTGGTGTGCGTTCCCTCCCTGGCACGGCTAGTGGCCGTTGCCGAGGTCCCAAGGGGAGCAGAGGTAGAGCTGCTAGTAGCCGTCTCTCTCCAGCCGGTGAGGCTAGTGGCTGTCACCAGGGCCCGACTTCCTGGCAGGACTGTGGGTGAGATACGGCATTTGGCCATCACCTGTCCACTGGTGTGGCTAATGGATATCACCGGGGCCCTATTGGGCGAGGTGCAGCTAGTGGCTGTCACCGGGGCCTTGTTCCCCAAGTGGACTGTGAGCTGGGTGCAGCTAGTGGCCATCACTCACTCACTGGTGCAGCTAGTGGCTGTCACCGAGTTCCTGTGAGGGGAGGGGACGGCAGATGAAGTGTGGCTAGTGGCCGTCACCCGCCTGCTGGTGCGGCTTGTGGCCATCACCGAGGTCCAGGTCCCAGAGGCAGCTGCAGAAGGAGGGCGGGCGGTCGCCATCTCTCCTTTAGTGTGGCTAGTGGCCATCACTGGTTTCTGCAGAGGGGGGTATGCAGCTATGGAGCAGCTAGTGACTGTCTCCTGCCTAGTGCGGCTAGTGGCCGTCACTCAGGCGCTGTCTGGGACTGAGATATCAGCCCCACCCCGAACCTGTTGAGCGCTGGTCCGGCTGGAGAGTAACCTGCTGGGGCTGCGGAGTTGGTGTTGGTCTGTCTGAGGGTAAGAGGGGCACAAGGTATTAGGGGATGTAGGCCCATCTGGTCCTATCCCTATATGTGCCTCCTGGTGGCCTCCTTGTGGGGTGGGTGTCACACCCCTGTTGTCCCTCCTTGGGGTGGTCGTTGCGCCATCCCACCTGTGGTGTTTCCTCCCCTGGTGTTTCATTAGGGTGGGTATTTCACCTCAAAGTTCAACTACTTGCCCTTTGATTATGCGCACTAGCATAGGGTTCTTATCTAGACCGGGTCTAGGGCACACAACTAGACGAACAGGGCATAAAAACTCTGATCAACCAACCTTACACATATATTGCCTTGAATTCACACAGCACTGATTACAATGTAGATATATAAAAATGGCACAATACACTATACAGGTTTCAGACACTTCAGATACTTTCAGGACCAGAGGACTCTGTCTGGGCTACTGATGTCTCGGCTGCTCCAGGTGTCGGCCCGGTGTAGAGGAAGTCCCGTCAGGTTTGTCCTCTCCCTCTGGGGACATGGGACTGCAGCTGAGGGGCCGGGTCATCTGAAGTGTACTGCAGGACGGCATGGAGAGAGGCCCTTTCCTTTGGGGGCCTTGGCAGTGAGTCCGGTCGTTGGGACTGGGACCAAACAGGTGTAAGACGCTGCACTTTGGTGAGAGAAACAAAGTTCTCTGGTAGCTATTTAAAGAGTTTATTGCTGGGGCAACAGGTACAGTGTTTCTCTCGAGAGTGGCAGCTCGAGACGGACTTACATCTGCTTGCCTCTTCGTGGGAAGGACAATTGGCTCAACGCTTTTAAGATCTAGCAGTGGGGACATACAGTG
>JAGKTI010002115.1:0-26152 GCA_018397915.1 Birgus latro
GCTTAAGGAGGAAGTAGATGCCAAGCTAGAGCAACAAATGTATGAGGTAAGCAATAATGTGACGGAGTGTAAACAGCATGTGGACGAGCAGTTGAAGACAATCAGTGAGGAAATAGTGACGGAGTGCAGAAAGCATGTAGATTGTTGGTTGAAGCATGTAGTTGACCATGTAAAGATAATTAGTGTGAAAATGGAGGCTGTAGAGAAATATTGCACTGCTGAGCCTCAGGTTAGTGTACAGGGAGCACATGAAAGAAATGGACAGAGTATGGTGAATCTTGACGGATCCCAGGCATCTAAAGGTAGCATTACAGGGTTGAATAATCAGAATGTAGAAGTTTTAAGTCCTGGCCTTAATTATGATGCTCCAGTTTTTAGACCCCAAACCAGTGAAGTGTGTGGCTACAATGGGGGTCCAATTAAAAAGAAACCTCAGGAATTTGAAGGTAGAGTATCTTGGGAATCTTACCGTGCACAGTTCGTGTTGCTTGCGGATCAGAATGGCTGGGATTATAGGCAGAAGGCAGTGCAGCTTGCTACTAGCCTTAAGGGTGCCGCAATGGAAATTCTGGGCCAGATGTCAGTGATGGAGAGGAACAGTTATCAGTCCCTAGTAGAAGTGCTAGAGCGTAGATATGGAACCATGTACCAGACTGAGGTTTACAGAGCAAGATTCCGGAGCCGTGTACGGGCTCGGGGAGAACCCCTACAGCAGCTTGCTCACGACCTGGAGAGTATGGCATATAAGGCGTACCCTGGAGCAGCACCTAACCTGTTGGGTATTCTACTGAGGGACCAGGTCATTGATGCTCTTGACAGTGCAGAGTTGAAAGTGCAGGTGAAGCAGGCACAACACAGAAGCATGCAAGACGCACTTGCCAGGGCTCTAGAGTTTGAGTCCTATGTCAGGTCAAGTACGTCCACTTTTCAGACAGGTCGTAGTGCTGGATTCAAGGCAAGAAAGGGGCAGGTATGTGAAATGGAAAAATTTTGGGGAAGTTGCTGGTGCTGTGGGAAGCCAGGATACAGAAAAGAGGACTGCTACAAGTGGAAGGGGGAACAGGTGAAGACCAGAGGAGGTTGCTGGTTCTGCGGGAAGATGGGACACAAGAAGGAGGATTGTCACAAATGGAAGAAGGAGCAAGAACAGAATAGTGCAAGGAAATCTTCAGTTGTAACAAGAGCATGTAGGACATGTAGTGAGATGGGACACTTCAGTTCTGAGTGTCCAAAGAAGAAAAAAGATCATAGTAAGAAATGCAACTGTACTACAGTGACAGGGCCAATGTCAAATGAAGCAGACCTGAAGAGGATGCAGGTGGAGGATATAGATTTACAGCCAGTGCTAGAGTGGCTGCAGTGGAGTACAGTGCGTCCATCTTGGGAAGAAGTTTCTAGGTTGAGCCCCGCAACCAAGAGTTACTGGAGTCAGTGGGACCTTCTTCGTTTGAATAACGGACTACTAGAGCATCAGTGGAAAACACCCAATGGCCTCAGCAAGTATTGGCAACTGGTTGTTCCGAAGAAGATGAGGTCAGGGATCTTGGATGAGTCCCATGACCAGATCACCAGTGGGCACCTGGGAGTGAAGAAAACTCTAAGCCGGCTGCAACAGAGGTTCTACTGGATTGGCATGCGTCAGGATGTTGAAGAGTGGTGTCGGGCCTGTGAGGTGTGCTGTGCCAAGAAGGGACCCAAGAAACGTGGGTGCGGCCCTCTTCAGCTGTACCAAGTGGGTGCACCGATGGAAAGAGTTGCAGTGGACATTGCTGGACTTTTGCCACTCATGGAAAAAGGAAACCGATATGTGTCGCGATGGACTACTTCACAAAGTGGCCAGAAGCCTATGCCATCCCCAATCAAGAGGCTGCGACTGTTTCTCAGATGTTGGTTGACCTGTTCTTCCGTCGTTTTGGGATGCCACAAGAGCTACATTCAGACCATGGTAGAAACTTTGAGTCTGCTGTGTTCCGTGAGTGCTGCCAGTTATTGGGGATCAGGAAGACCAGGACGACCTCACTAAGACCACAGTCAGATGGGATGGTGGAGAAATTCAACTGGACCCTAGGACAAGAACTGGCCAAGTACTGCGTAGATGGACAAACAGAATGGGACCAGAAATTACTGATTTGTTGATGCCATATTGTTCTGCATCCCATGAGTCTACTGGCTACACCCCTGCAAAACTGATGTTGGGCCACGAATTACGCTTACCCGTTGACTTGTTAATGGGAAGACCACCTGGTGAAGAGCTGCCTACAGACACCACCGGCTATGCGAAGCACCTTCAAGATAGGCTGGCTGAGGTACATCATCAAGTGCGAGGAGCCCTCAAGTTTTCAGGAGAGGTGATGAAGTGCAAGTATGATACCAAGGGAAGTGAGGTGAGCTTCATGGATGGCAATCAAGTTTGGTTATACAATCCTCAGTGAAAGAAGGGACAGTCACCGAAGCTGCAGAGCCCATGGGACGGGCCTTACACTGTGTTGGACCGCCTGTCAGACGTAACGTATCGGATTCGGGGAGGCAGGAAGTATCGGCCAAAGGTGGTACACGTGAATCGTCTGTGGCAGTACCATGGGCCAGGACAGTACAGCTGGGGTGTCTCTGAGGGATCATGCTCTCCCGCAGCCGAGGATGTTGAGGAGGACCACGGAGCTGAAGTGCAAGAGGATGGTGAAACTTTCCAGAGGGAAGAAGCAAATCAGGAAGAGGACCAAGATCCCCCCGGAGGAGTGGACTATGTGGAGGAGTAAGGACATCGTCGGAAGTGGCACAGAAGAAGACCTGATAAGTTGAAAGATTATTTTGTGTATAGTTAGATGTTTCATTAGGATTAATTATGTTTGTATATATTGTGCAGTTTGTCGGGATGACAAAGAACTAGGGAGGGGGTAGTGTTACGAAACGGGTTTTGCCAGTTAGGTGTTCAAGAATTTTCTCGGTGTTCTGTATGGTAGGCTAGTTCCGGTATCGGTACAGGTCAGAGTTGCCAGTTTGCCTGCTGTTTGAGCATAGTTATTTCTCTATAATGTTTTATTTACGTGATTTTGTTAAATTATGTAAGTTTATTTGTTTGGTAAATGATTTAGTGTGTTATGTAATGTAAGAAGACTCTGGCATGTTTGATGTCTCTTAATTGGTAACTGTGTTGCTAGGGGCGGGTTAGCACCAACACATACCAGAACTGTGGAGAAATAGATCATTCTCGAGTAATGCAAGCTTATATAAGGAAGGGGTTGAGACACTAGCAGTGTTAAGGATTAGCTGGGCCTCAGTCAGTTTGAGTGAAGTTTAGTTTGTATATTTCGGTACTTGTGAAAGAAGTGTTGTTAGGCAGTAAGTGTAATTGCAGTTCGTAAAGTTCGTATAGCTCCAGTGCTTGTGTGAATAGTGAAGTGCAGTTGGAAAGCATTAAGTGGAATTATGTGGATAATAGAGACAGTCAACTTTAAGAAGCGAGTGTTTATTTTCGCCTTAGCTGATCTTGTGTACTGTACACCTAAAGACTGGCCATAAGAGGAACGACTCACTGGTCAAAGTCCTCCCTATACTGAACTACTGCTGTTGGAGCTTGTGGCAGTGTGGGGACTGGATCGTAACAACTGTATATGTGTAAGGCTGGTTAGCCTGTGTGTTGAGCCCTGTTCCTTTGGTTTCATGCTCTAGGCCTGGCCTTGGAAAGAACCCAGATCAGTTGCCCGTACTCAGTGAGCAAGAAGTTGAGCTCTGAGTACGTAGCATATCACCCGCTGGGATGGGGCGGGAAGATTCTTCCCCTGTATCCCTGCATGAATGAGGCCACTAAAAGGGGCCCATTTATCTCCAGTCTTTCTCTCCATGTCCTCTTCTCTTCACGCTCTCTTGTAGATATTTCCATGTTTTTTCCTGCCTTTATCAATCTGGACATTCGGTTTCATGACATGAATAGTCTATGGACTTCCCACATCATTTCAACACCATTACTTCGTCGTAAAACAGCTTCAACATCGCTGTCATTTCATCGTTCATACCACACTATCTTTTCCTTTTCTGCCATTACTTTTCTCTGCCTTAGTGCCATAAAGAGTAAGTTCTGCACTGCAACAGCCTATGGCGTTGTTTTATACTCATTGGCTAAGTGTACCCGATAGAATTCGTTGAACTAGGCAGATAACAAAAATCATAATCCATATATGTTTTTGTATTATAAGCGGCGAGTGTATATTAATAACCACTGCTTAGTGGAAATAATGTATCTGAATTTGAATATGAATGCTGGAGTTCCAATATGGCGGCCAAAGTCACACGCTCACGGCGGAGATAGCCTCTCCATACTATAGAGCTCAGTGGTCTCTGAGCTCGGATGGCTGATGTAGAATAATTTAGTACATCATCATTAAATTCCCTCCAAAAGAAAGACTGACACAAAACAAGTGCTTGGCTAAAACTACAGTATGTATCGAACAATTCAGGAGGCAAGAATTACCTAAGCCTCGTTGCAACTTCATTAAAAATGACGAAAAGAAATATATATGTTATGCTGCGTGAAAAAGGGTGCGACTTTTCGTCCCTTATACACGGAGCCTGGAGCGAGGTTCTCTTTCTAGACCGGGTTGGGCTCTATGAAATGCGTGAGGCAGAGGGACAGGCTGCAGACGACAACCGACACCCTCAGCCCCCAAAGGACCACCGGGGGTGCGCAGCCTATACAGAGCGGCTCCGGGCAGGAACGGTCCACCTGTATCACTCCCCGGCGCCCCTCTTACTCCCAGCCGACGCTACACCAAGGTAACAGTAAGAGGCACCTAGTCCCTGGGAGAAATTCCAGTCGGCAGGTCAGGGATGGAGTTGTCTTGTCAACTCCATGCAACGCCGCGGTACAGGCCACTAGCTGTACTGGGAAAGGGGCAGAACAGGCCATCGTCCAGTTGCTCACCCGCTGCAGGGCCGCGACATAGGCCATAAGCCATGCCGGGTCGAGGCAGAGCAGGCCATTGTCTGCTCCTCTTCTGCAGTCTCCCCTAAAAGTAGCGCCGCAGTACAGGCCACTAGCCGTGCTGGGTCTGAGGCAGGACAGGCCATTGTCCGTCCCTCAGCTACTTCCTCTCACAGCACTGCGACACAGGCCATAAGCCTTGTCAGGTACAAGGCAGGACAGGCCATCGTCCGTCCCTCAGCTGCCGCCTCCTGTAGGACTGCGACACAAGCCACTAGTCGTGTTGGGCAAGAGGCAGAGCAGGCATCGTCCGTTCCTTCCCTACAGGAGACTCCCTTTCCCCTCAAGGAGACATGGTAGAGCGAGCCTCGGCTCGTGTTATCCCTGTGGTCCGGCAGGGCAGAGGAACCTCCGTGCAGGCCATCAGTCGCACGGGGGAGGCAGAACAGGCCATCGTCCACTCCTCACCCTCTGCTCCTAGGACAGCTCTCGACGGGGAAGCACCTTGCCTAGCCGACCCTGTTTCCTGTGGCTGGGCGGGACGTACTCCCTCTCCTTCAGGAGGTGAGTCCGGGGGAGACCCTTTCTTGGAGCCGGGGCAAGGCCCTATCCAGGGCCTTGGCTCCCTCCAGCCCCGCCTATGCGGGCAGCATCAGCAGGCGAAGCAGAGGTCCCACCAGGGTTGCGTTTCAACAGGCCTTAGCGCCTCAGAGCGGTCCAGGGGTAGTGGGGCTAGGAGTGAAACCACCAAATACTTGGAGCGCGAATTCGCATTTACTCTAGGTAGGTGGTGGCGACCATCATCCACTCACTTGATGTAGTGCTGCCTACTTCTTCCTTAGCCTTTATCATTCTTTTTCTGTGCCTGCCCTCCTTTCTTCCTATTTCTCCTATATTTCCTGTCACTTCTTACTGCTTTTCTTTCCTTTACAGGTGGCATTACATTGAGTGACAAGCCAAATGGTTTCCTGTAATCCAAGAAACTATTTACAACGCTGGGTGGTAACCATATAACCAAACCATACGTGCTCCCTACGTGTCAACAAGTGGGTTGGTGGAGGGTTAGTGCCCCTCCCCGTAAAATAAATAACTCAAAGTCAAATGGCCACCCCTTACGGGATTATGGTGTCTGGCAATAGATAGATAGATCCTTCTTTTAGAATACTTAGCAATTATGTATATTTGAGCGTTATTGATGACAATATTAATGTTACATGCATATTTGTCAGCAAAATATAACTGTAAATGCATATTTCCGAAATACTTTAGAAAAATTTAACCACCAAATATGCCATAATGAAAAAATCATAACAAATCCTGTCTTCGCCACTTCTGCTTCCTCCTGTAATTTCCACCGATTTTGAGGACGAAATGGACCTTGCAGTGCAAGACTGCAGTGGAACAAGATGTCTTTAGAAGATATAATGATTATGCGAAGGTGAGGAGGTACTTCATGGAAGTATGATTTTCACGGGAATAACTGAAAACAAGCCCTCAACATGTACTATTTAGATCCGCATAGCCTTTATTTTCATTAAGCGAAAAATATTACTTAATTGAAATGAAGAGGGTATTTAACAAATCTCTTCATTTATGATGTGTTAGTACACAAAATCCTTTCACTCTCCCAGATTACACAACGTAACACCCTGGTATTTAAAGCTCTGTTATCCTTTACACAGCTTTGATCTAAACCATTTACAGCTGTCAGTTGTCACCAGAGAGACCCACCTCACCAAACACTTCCAACTGCAACGGAGGCCGCGACAACCCTCCCTTCACCCCCCCACACTTTCGCTCTCGAAAGTGCCGGAACGTTCCGTGGCGCTCCAGCTGTTGAAATGCAGCCCAGCTGAGCAGCCGGTGCCGAGTCCTGCTGGTGACGCCCCTACCCCGAGGTTGCTGTGAGGTGACCCTGATGGCGATGCCACCCTCCAGCAGTTGCCGCAGTCCCGTTCCTCCGGTGGCCCCAGGTTCCAGTACCCCTGGCCCTCAGACTCCCTGGGGCCTACCCAGGACTCCAGGGAGTGACCTGCTTGACGGTGGGATCCGGTCGGGCACTCCTCGGAGCTGGCGCCAGGCCTGCCTACTCGCCCTCTTCGGCCTAGCCCCTAGCCCCGCGCAGGGACGCGGGGCTCCCTAAAGGGCGAGCCTCACCTCACTCCTCCAGCCTGAGGTGTCGGGAGTCGGCCCAACCAGTATAGTGAAAAGGGCCGTAATAGTGTGTGACTCCTGGACCAGCGTAAATCACCAGGCCGTAAATTTAGGTGATGAGCAGTGTATTTCTCCAAGTGTACTGTCTCAGTCAAAATTCCCAGAGAGCCTCAGTGTATAAGACTGGACGAGCCTTAGTGATCCTCACTGAATGTGTATGATGTACAGAGCACAGCGTGCCCCCTTTGCCTATGTTGAGTAATATTCCCTCCCCAGTGTTATAAATAATTTACGTGCTCTAGTGGAAACCAAATAATTATAAAGAAATAGTGCCATCCCTTGCATTCCATACATTTCCCTCCCCAGTGTATTGGCACATCGCTGAATGAACTTATGTATGTCTAATTTACTTACGAGTGTCTCCCTAGTGCACAGAAATACTTCAGTCTCCCTCCCCCTCTCTCTGTGTGACGGTGCACGTGCCTCTGACCGTGATATACCTACGCGAGTTATATACATATATGTATGTGTATTGTAACTATTGTATCAGTGCTGGCCAGTGCCATACTACTGCTGGTGAATGTAATAATTGTATTTCCTGTGTTAGAGATACCAGTGTAACAGACGTGCCATGAATACTGTGTTCATATTACCACACATTCCCATGGCTGGTAGAGAGACAGTTTGTTCTTTAGTAAAACTTGCCACTAGCCCATCTCAGGCTAACCCAGAATCTATGTAATGGTAAATGTTGTATTTGTCTCTGGGAATATCTTTCTATCTATATACCTAGGCTGCTTCCCCCAAGAAAAGGGGTGTAACTGAGACAGGTGAACACACCTCCAATTTACTCATCCACTCAAACACATTCA
This sequence comes from Birgus latro, assembly GCA_018397915.1. Classification (NCBI taxonomy): domain Eukaryota; kingdom Metazoa; phylum Arthropoda; class Malacostraca; order Decapoda; family Coenobitidae; genus Birgus; species Birgus latro. The sequence goes on from JAGKTI010002115.1 coordinate 7,945, forward strand.
TTCGCATCTTAGCCCCAAAGGGGAGAAGGGACAGATCCTCACTGCACCACACCGCACGAGGGTTAAACTATGCAGTGCAGTCAGTGACATCCGCAGCAGGGCCCGACAGCAAAGCTGGTTTACCCCTGCCGCATCATAATGGACATCCCCTTACCTGCACCTGACCTGATCAGCTGATCAGACAAAATGCGGGAGAATATCCCCTCAAGGCTGCGTCATTTATTCATTCACAATTTCTCTCCATTCATTCCTATCAAGCACAGCCACTCTTCCTTGCTCAACAGACAACCCTCTCGCATCCAATGCTCTCTTCACATTGTCCATCCATCCTACTCGTGGTCTTCCTCTCAGCCTTACACCTCTCACATCAGATCTAGTTATCTTTTTCACCAATCACTTATTATCCATTCTCTCCATATGCCCAAACCATCGCAACGCCCTCTGCTCAGCTCGATCAGTCATCTCAAGAACAATTCCAGTTCTCCTTCGCATTTCATCATTTCTCACTCGATCCATACGCGTCACTCCACACATACTCCTCAGACACCTCATCTCCATTACATTCAAACTATTCCTCTCTGCTACACCCATATTCCATGTTTCAGCTCCGTATAACGCATTCGGTACCACAATACCCTCATACAGCCTTTTCTTTACATCCATTCTAAGCGAACGACATCTAAACGCTTTTTTCATTCCTCCCAGCACCTTTCCAACTTCATTCATTCTAAACTTCACTTCTGCATCTATTCTTCCATCCACAGCAACATGTGACCCTAAATACTTAAAACACTCTACCTCTTCAAGCAACTCACCATTCAAAACTCTGGGAATATACTTTGAATATATGTTTGTCAGTGGTTACTGCCTTGTGTCTTGTCCTGTCCCTAATATACTGACATGGTCTTGAAAAAGAGCCCGATGTAAGTCTGCGTATTCTATTCAGGGAGCGAGAAGTCGACCCTCAGAAACGCGACAGGTAAAATCACCTACCTCTCACATATGCATCTGAAGAACAAGTAGTTGGCCCTCAGATACGTAGCATAACACTCTATTAAGGCAATCAGAGGGAACAGGGCATAAAACTCAGGGCAACAACCTTACATGTATATTACCACAAATTACAAACTCTACTACAATATGATGGTACACTTTACAGAGAAATAGTGTCACACACACATAGACAGGACCAGAGGACTTGGCGGCAGGAGGGTTTGACTGGGGTCTGCCATAGGGTGAGGCCCAGTAGAGGGCCCGTGTCGGTGGCCTGCGTCAGGAGGCCCCGGGGTCGTCGGGACTTCCGGTGGCTGCACCGGGAGGCCGACCCATCGAGTCACATCCGGGAGTTGTCAGAGGGCCATGCAGGAGAGGGTGGGCCCATCCACAGGGGGGGGGGGGGGAGGGGGTAGGGGTTAGGGGCTTGGCCCGAACAGGTTCAGTAGGCATACTTGCCTACACTTATGCAGAGGTCGTTGTGTGGGGCTGGGGAGGTCTCGTCCCGGGGTCCTAGGGACGTCTCGGCTTGTCCTGGGGCTGCGGTCTCGCTGCTGAGCCTCCGTCAGGTATGGCCTGCGGCAGCTCAGGGCAGCAGAGTCCGACAGAGGCTCGGGTCACCGGGGGTCGAGGGAGAGAGCTAGGACTCCAGACACCAGGGGTCCTTGCCAGGCTTCCTCCAACTGCTGGTCAAGGGGGAGGGTGTCCCTGTGGGGAGAGAGAGTATGGGCACTTGCTATGACCCTTTCTTTTTGTGGAGCGGCAAGGTGGCCGTCACCTTTCCTCCTTTTGTGGAGTTAGAGCGAGGGCGGCTAGTGTCCGTCTCCTCCCCGCATGCGGCTGGGTGACCGTCACCCGATGTGAGAGAGTGTGGCAAGGTGGCCGTCACTTGACCTCCTTTTGTGGAGTTATAGCGAGGGCGGCTGGTGTCCATCACCTCCCCGTGTGCGGTTAAGTGGCCGTCACTCTACCTCCTTTTGTGGAGTTAGAGTGAGGATGGCTAGGGGCCGTGTACTCCCCGTGTGTGGCTAGGTGGCTGTCATCCGGTGTGAGTGAGTGTGGCGAGGTGGCTGTCACTCCACCTCCTTTTGTTGAGTTATAGCAAGGGCGGCAGGCGTCCGTCACCTCTCCGTGTGCGGCTAGGTGGCCGTCACCCGACATGAGTACGTGCAGCAAGGTGGCCGTCACTCCACCTCCTTTTATGAAATTATAGTGGGGGCGGCAGGTGTCCGTCACCTCCCTGCATGCGGCTAGGTGGCCATCACCCGATGTGAGTACGTGCGGCAAGGTGGCCGTCACTCTAACTCCTTTTGTGGAGTTATGGCGAGGTGGCCATCTCCTCCCTGCATGCGGCTAGGTGGCCATCACCCGGTGTGCATAAGCGCGGCAAGGTGGCCATCACTATACCTCCTTTTGTGGGGTTACGGCGAGGACGGCTAGGGGCCGTGTCCTCCCTGTGTGCGGCTAGGTGGCCATCACCCGATGTGAGTGTGTGTGGCAAGGTGGCCGTCACTCCACCTCCTTTTGTAGGATTATAGCGAGGGCAGCAGGTGTCCGTCACCTCCCCGTGTGCGACTAGGTGGCCGTCACCTGATGTGAGTACGTGTGGCAAGGTGGCCGTCACTCTACCTCCTTTTGTGGAGTTATAGCGAGGGTGGCAAGGTGGCCATCTCCTCCCTGGATGCAGCAAGGTGGCCGTCACTGGTATGGCTGAGGGAGGGAAGCAGCAAGTGGGCAGCTAGTGGCTAACTCCGGAATGCTGTCTGGGGCTATAAGAGTAGCCCCACCCTGAACCTCTCGATGGCTGGTATGGCGGAGGTGTAATTTGCCTGGACTGCTACCGGCATGGTGAGTTACCTGAGTGTGAGAGGGGCGCGCGGGAGAGGTATAGGTGCTCCCGTCTTGTCTGGAGTTCACACCGCTCACTTCCATTCCCTGGGTATCTCCTCCTGGGGTGGTTACCTTGCCCAAGTAACATTGATGGGGAGCTTCGGTATTCTGCATTTCAATATAAGTGCCAGGTTTTCAAAATTTGGGCTCCGTTCTCAGGGAAATAAAACAACGAGGGCAATGTATTCACCTCTGTTATAAATTTGTTGCAAAGCATTTTTGTAATGCAGTGTAATCTTAGTCCAACTACCTGGGCTAGGTTATGGGCATGTGCTTGGGTTCTTTTGTTCAGGGCTGGGCTAGAACATGCGGACAAGGGATAGAGCTCAAACACAGGCTAACCAGTCTTATACGTATATTACCTTACAGATAATATAGCACAACACTATGTCTCCAAGGGGAAGTATTCCACAGGCTATGACACCATTTATGGGCAAAGATATTACACAGGGGTCGTGACGATATTACTGGGGCACAGATATTACACAGGGGCCGAGAGACAGCACAGTTCACTTTATACACGAGGGTCACAGTATCACAAGGGGGGGGTTATAAGGTTACACAGAGGGCGTCACTATGTTCTGTATGTGCACTGAGGTTTCACAGGGTCACAAGATTCTGGGTTTCACAAAGGGGAGGGTGTTGGTATTACACAGGGGTCACGAGACTCAGGGAAGGGGGATACACTGTCTGGGCCTATAGCACTATGGTGAGACACAGTCGTTGCACTAGTCACTGAGGCACACTGAGGTCACAGCACAGGTAGGTCCAGGTGATGGCCCAGCATAAGGGGAGGGCTGTCAGGGGTGCACTGTCGATAAGGGCGCCGGCCTAGTGTGGCGATGTAAGGTTTCCGGTGTAGGCTGGAGGGTGGCGTGTGGGGTGGCCCTCTCCTGTTGGGGGCTGTCGGGGTGCGGGGTCCTTTAGGACTGGGGCCAAACAGAGCTAGGAGATGCGCTGCCCGGCGCCTGCCCTTGGCTGTAGTGGGAGTCTGGGAGGAGGGTCCAGGCTGTTTCGTGCCTGGGGTTGCCTGTGGGGTGGCCCTTGAAGTCCTGGGGCTGCGGTCTCGTCAGGATGGGAAGGCCGTCAGGGGTCATCTGCAGCCGCTTGCCCTTGGAAAGTCTGTCAGCTGCTGGGGGCATCGGGGGCTGGGCAGCAAGGACAGGATACCCAGGCTCACCACGGGTCCGCTCCAGACACTCTCCGTTGGTAGGTTGGCTGGGGAGCAGTCTCCGCCCTTTGTAGAGGAGGGGGAGCCGGAGGGGCATCTCGGTCGGCCTCTCGTGGGACGAACTGAGCAAGAGACAATGCCCTTGCAGGGAGCCTTCGAGCTAGTGGAGGAGGGATGACCGGTGGTCTCCCCTTCGACTTGGCAGGTCTCTGCCAGAACTCCATGCCGGGGAACTCGATGCCGGGGAATTCCACGCTGGGGGAGAGGAAGGAGGTCCGGTGGACTCTCCTTCCGCCTGGTAGGTGTGGAGGACTCTACTCAGGCTCCCTCCCGGGTGAGTGGATGAAGGAGGTCTGGTGGACTCTCCCTCGGTCCAACAGGTCCAGTGGACTCTGTTGGGGGACCACTCGGCCCAGGGACAGCAGGAGGAGGAAGTCCAGCGGACTTCTTGACTCCCGTGGCAGGTCCGGTGGACTCTACCACTCTCCTGCTGCTGGGGGAAAGTTGCAGCTGGGGGATGGACAGTGTTCTCTCCCCCTGTAGGTCCAGTGGACTCTACATGGGCTCCATTCCCTTCCTTGGGGGGACAGGCGAGGGTTGTCTGGCTGACGTGCGGAACGCCTACTCCCTATGGTGGGTGGCAGAAGAAGGAGGTCCGGTGGACTCTCTTCTTACAGCAGGGCCAGTGGTTTCTACTGCGCCACTGCTCCCCTGGGGTGTAGTAGGTTTTTGAGGACCGGTGGTCTCTCTCCCTCTTCTAGCCTCAGGTCTGGTGGACTCTGTAGCCGAGGGCCTGCTTGGGACTGTGTGAGGGTCAGTCCCAACCCAAGTCTGGTGAGCGTTTTCCTTGTTGGAGGGTAATGCACCGAGTCGATGCACTTCCCGGGGGTCTGGCTGGTGGTAAGAGGGGCATAAGGTCACAGGTGACGTGGGGCGGTGTAGCGTGGAGCACCTGTCAACCTCCCCGTGGCCTCCTCCTGGGGTGGTGGTGTTGGGGTTGCTCCGCCGTTTGGCATTTCGCCACTGTCACAGGGGTAGAAGTCATGTCCCTGTGGCTGTAGGTGGTACATACGTGCAGTGGCGGTCTGGTAGGAGCGCATGAGGTGGCGGAGCAGGTTCATCCAATGTTGTGTTGGGTGGTTAAGCTCCTGGTGTGGAGAGTAGATGAGGGTTAGGGTGGACGGTTGGTGTGTCTGCCGGAGGAGGTGGAGGGGTTGGGTTGTGCCTTTCAGCTGGCACTTGCGTCCTCCGGCTGGGGTCCATAGGATGCACTTGAGCTTCAATTCGGGCAGCAGGGAGTGAGGTGAGTAACCTGTGGGGTCTGGCTGTAGACTGGGGATGAGTGGGGTCGCCCTGCTTTTATGAGGTCATGGAGGGGTTGGTTTAATTGGCTTAGTAGAGCGGGCCACTGGAATTTTCCATCTGGTGTGGTGTAGGGTGAGGGGGGAGGTGTTGGGTGTGGGTGGCATAGTGAGTGTTGGTGTGAGTGGACGTGAGGGTGTTGAGGCGTGTCTGGCTGGTTGGTGTGATAGGCGTCCTGATCTGGTTCGTGTGGTGCTGAGTACAGCAATGGGCAGTGAGGCAATGGAGTGGGGGTCGGAGTGGTGGGCGGGTGGTGTTGTGATTCGTGGTTGTGGTGCAGAAGCGTGTGGAGGAGGTGGAGTGGCTGCTGGTGTGAGAGGGGTGGGGAGTGAGCGAAGGTGGTGGGCGTGCAGAGATTGGTTGGCCATGTGGTGTTGGGTGAGGTGAAGTTGGTGTAGGCACTGAGTGGGTGGGGTGGGTGGCTGGCATGTTGGTGGGTACAGGAGTGGTTCTGGGTGGTGATGAGGGCGAGATGCAGGGGGATGGGACGGTGGGGTGCTCGCTGTGATTGGGAGAACTTGGTGGGCATGGGGGCATTGAGTGGGCACATGGTGCTAGGCTTGGGGTTGATGGTGTGGTGGGGGAGGGAAGGGGGTGAGGTGAAGTCGCCGGGGGTGAGTGGGGGGTTTGGGAGGGGGATAAGGAGCTGGGGGATGGTGCGGTGGTGGTTGAGAGGGGACCGGGGGAAGGTGAGGAGAGAGAGGGGGTAATGTAGCAATGTTACTCTTGCTACATCATGCTTATAAGTCAGTGTTACGCTCCTGTGAAGGGGTGCGGCATTGGGCAAGTGGGTGAGGGCGGCGAGGTGGAGGGGTTGCGGCCGCGTGGAAATGATGCACGTGGCGATTCCGGTATGTGCGGGTGGTGTCGTGATATTGAATGACGACTTGGTACGGGTTGGAGACTTTTATGATCGTGAAAGGCCTGTGTAACATGGCTCTAGTTTGTTTGGAGTGGGTAGGGTTGTAACGACGACAGAGTCACCTGGCTTGTAGGGGCTGGTGGGTGGGGTGTCGGGCTTCAGGTCCTGGGTGTTTTGTAGGTGGTGTAAATTTCCGTTTGAGGTGGTGGAGGGGGTCGGAGGTGGGGGAGGTGGTGGGTGGTTGCAGGTGATGGCGGAGCAGTAAGAGGAGGGCCGCGTTGCTGAACACTCGCTCATGTGGGGTGATGCCATCCTCGCAAGGGCAAGAGTTCACCCCCCATTGCACTATTTTGACGCGAGCTGGCCAGTCATCATTTTGCGTTTCCTGGATTCTAATTTGCACCTTGTTGAGAAGGGTGCAATGATTCCTTTCGCAGATCCCATTTCCTTGTGGCCAATATGGAGAGGAATGGGAAATGTTGTAGCCGAATAGTCTGGCAAGATCCGTCCATACCTTGCTTGTGAATTCTGGGGCACTGTTGGAGTGGAGGATTGAGGGATGCCAAAGTAGGGGAATACATGGCGGACGAGGGCGTCTGTGACGGCGAGGGTGTGGTGCTCTTTCACCGGACAGGCAATCAGGAACTTAGAATAGGTGTCGACGAATATGATTATGTATTTATAGCCGGACTTGGGTGGAAGAGGTCCGACGACGTCGACTGACAGGAGCTGCCAGAGTTTACTAGCTAAAATGTTACCTGACGGGCCTGGTGTGTGGGTGGTGTCCTTCCCAAGTGCACAGGCTCTTGGCATGCCTGGACGACTTGCTTGGCGAGGAGGGAGGGGTTTGGGGTCCACCAGATGTCATTAAATATCTGAAGGAGTTTCTTGGCCCCGAGATGAATTCCCTTGTCCGAATGCAGGTGGGTTAAGGTGTCGAGGGCAGTGTCTGGGTCTAGGGCGATGTGGCCTGAGCGGGTGCACAGGTGGTCACCATGCCTCTGGAGCTTGGAGAAAATGTGTGATGGCATCCAGTGTGGGCAGTCTTCTTCTTGCCACTGTTGCAGGAAGGTGCGAGTGGTGTGGATGGAGCCTATGGGAAGTCTGGAGAGGGCGTCGGCGTTTGTGTGGAGTTTGCCGGGCCGATATGCGATGTCATAGCGAAATTCCTCTAGGGTTTCCCTCCATCGGATGATTTTGGCGTTATGGGTTTCAGATTGCCGTAACCACTGTACTGTAGGGACTGGTGATCAGTGATTATGGTGACGTGGGTACCGGCCAGGTAAGCCCGGAAGTATTGTAGGGCCCAGATGATGCCCAGGCATTCTTGTTTGGTGGCGGAGTAATTTTCTTCAGCTTGGTTCAGCGTGCGGCTAGCACAGGCTATAATGTGCTCCCACCCCTCTTGGATTTGGGCTAGGATGGCTCTGATTGATAATAGGGAGACGTCGGTGTACAGCCAGAGTGGAAGGGTGTAGTCAGGGAATGCAACTATGGGGATGGTGATTAGTTTGTTCTTAAGGATGTTGAATGCCTGTATCCGGTCTTTTGTTCAGGTAAAAGTTTCACCTTTCTTTGTTAGGTCATGGAGAGGCTTGGTGATATTCGCAAAGCCTTTCACGAAGCGTCGGTAGTAGGACGTGAGGCTGGTAAAGATGCTGACCTGATGGACATCTTGGGGAAGTGGGATGTCTGCTATGGCTCATAGCTTCTCCGGGTCGGGAGCTATACCTTCCCTGGAGATGACGTGTCCCAGGAAGGAAACGGAGCATTGGGCTAGGACGCACTTGGATGGTTTGAGTTTGAGTCCGGCCTGTCTGATGCGGAGGAATACCTGACGTGGGCGATGAAGGTGGTCGGCTCAGGTGCGGCTGAAGATGATCACGTCATCTTAGGTATGTAAGGTGTACTTCCCAAGTGAGGCTGCTAAACACTGACTCCATTAATCTGGAAAATGTGGCGGAGGCATTGCAGAGGCCAAAAGGGAGCACATTGAACTCGTAGTGCTACCCACTACTGGTGGAAAATGTGGTCTTGCCTTTGTCCTTGGGGTGGATAGGGACCTGCCAGTACCTTGACTGCAAGTCAAGGGAGTCGTCGATTCTGGATAGTGGTGTGGCATACTTGGTGGTTACGTCATTGAGTCGGCGGTAGTCGACACAAAGCGTAGTGTGTCGTTTGTCTTTTTCACTAGGACGACGGGGGAGGACCAGGGGCTGGTGAAGGGTGATAAAACACCAGCACCGAGCATGTCCTGGACCAGCCGGTCTTCTTCAGCCCGTTGGTTAGGGTTTTTCCAGCGTGAGGGTAGGCATATGGGAGGTCCCGCCGTTCGTATCTCGTGGGACAGATACGTAGTGTGGCCAATGTCAGTGGGTCCCGATGAGATGTCTTGAAAGTCCAGGAGGAGGCATTGAAGGCTGTCAGTTTGCGAGGAGAGGTGGTCAGGCATGGGGGGAAGGGCGTGAGAAGGAAGGGAGGGGGGAGAGAGGTGCAGGGCTCTGCTTCCTCCATCTATCCGGTCACTAGTCCCTTGGGAAAGGGGGGGGGAGAGGTGGAAATGTTAGCGATGAGCACTGCTCCGGCGTGGGGGGGAAGGAAGGTGGGTGACAACAGGCATGAGGCGATGGTGCCCGTCGATGGATTAGGGGAGAACAAGACGGAATTTCCACTGGGGCGATGTTAGGTGCAGCCAGGCCTCATGGTGGGGGGGGAAATGTGATGGTGGAGGCGATTGTGGCAGGGAAAGTGGGGGTCTGGGAGGGGCACTAAGGATTGTGGAGGGTGTAGCATAGATGAGATGATGGTGTGCGAGAGGGGGCAGAGGGAAGGTGGGGTGGTGCATGTGAAGAATGGCTGTGGGGGAGCATCCAGTGGTTTTTGAATTGTAGGTGCTGCTTGTGGCAGTCGATGTTGGTGTGGGAGTTTGTGGGGGAGCATCCAGTGGTTTGTTAAATTGTAGGCGCTGCTTGTGGCAGTCGATGTTGGGGTGGAGTTTTTGTAAGAGGTCTAGCTCCATGTAGCCATCATATGCACGGCAGGTTGAATTAAAGACAATGAATCTGTGCTGAGCAGATACATTTAGGTGGGTCTCAGCATGTAAGGCCCGTGTCTCCCAAAGGATGGGCAAGGGGCCATCCCCCGCGTCTATGAGATGGGCGGAGGTGGAAAAGAGAGGGCCGAGGGCTGTGGAGTGATGGGAGCAAAAATGGTGGTAGAGGCATGATCTGGCTGCTCCCATATCAACCAGAAGTCTTGCTTTGACCCCGTTCAGCCTCATTTTGTCATAGACTGGGGGCGGTATGTTTGTGAGGTGGCCCCTGCCACCGTGGGGAGGTGTGGGGGCAGTCCTAAAAAATCCAGGTGCTGGGGGGCATCCTCCTCTTCGAGCTCTGTGTCCTCAGGCTTGGGGTGGTCTGTCATGGAGGTGTTGTCCTCTAGGTTTTCGTCCTTGACGGTGCAGCCTTTGCGGGGTCCCTGGTTGGCTGCTATGTGTCGGGCGGCATTCAGCTGCTCTCTAATATAGTGTATGGGGCAGCAGCTGCTACATGCTAAGAAGTCTCACGGGTTGATGGAGATCAACCTAGTGGTGGGTTTGAGGCATTTCTTGGTGGGGAGTGCTTTTGGCATGGTGGGAGGGTTTGGAGGAGCAGCGTTCCTAGGGGGTGTCTGGGGTTTGGTGATGGGTGATTTTCGGGCAGGGACTGGGCTAACTGCCTCGACTTGCTGGGGGGCGGTGCATGCGGCGAGGAGGCGCCTTACTAGTGTGATGTCTCTATCGAGGTCCCCTGTTGCATTAGAGATCGTAAAGTGCTCTGATGGCACTAGGGAGGAGCCTCAGTAGTGTTGAAGGTAAGTTGGTCCAGTGTGGCGGCATTGGCCTCCAGGTAGGCGGCAGTGATGAGTCGCCTGGCCTGGACGAGGGTGTCGTCTAGGTTTCCCTCGAAGGTGAGGACTTCTAGCTGGGAGAGGGCGACAACCTTCCCCAGTGAGGATGTGACTGCTTGTATCACTATTTGTTTGAATTGTGCCCATGTTAGTTCTGGAACAATTTTTGTCACAACACTGGAGACCACCTTTTCCAAGTATGGGAGTGTTACTGCAATTTTTTCTCTGTCATGCTCAAAACTTATGTCCAAAATAGGTTTGACCATGTACATATATGTGTTTTGTCACACTGATCGGGGTCGAACTTAGGTAATTGGACGTGCGGTTTGGTAGCCATTTTTGTAACTTTCCCATTTTTACCTTGTTGCTCTCTGCCAGATCTACAACTAGCGCTAGGCACCAGTGTTATGCAGTGTATTCGTAGTCCAACTACTTGGGGTAGGATCTGGGCATGTGCTTGGGCTTTTTTGTTCAGGACCAGGCTAGAGCATGCAGACAAGGAATAGGGCTCAAACACAAGCTAACCAGTCTTACACGTATATTACCTTACAGACAGATACAGTGGACTTAACACTACACGAAATTAGGGCAATTCCATATGTAAGACAATACAGAGCATATAGCACAACACTATGTCTCCAAGGGGAAGTATTCCACAGGCTATGACACTATTTATGGGCAAAGATATTACACAGGGGTCGTGACGTTATTACTGGGGCACAGATATTACACAGGGGCCGAGAGACAATCCAATACGCTTTATACACGAGGGTCACAGTATCACAAGGGGAGGGGGTTATAAGGTTACACTGGGGGAGGGCGTCACTATGTTTTGTATGTGCACTGAGGTTTCACAGGGTCACGAGATTCTGGGTTTCACAAAGGGGAGGGTGTTGGTATTATACAGGGGTCATGACACTCAAGGAAGGAGGGATACACTCTCTGGGTCTATGACACTATGGTGGGACACAGTCGTTGCACTAGTCACTGAGGCACACCGAGGTCACAGCACAGGTAGGTGCGGGTGATGGCCCAGCGTAAGGGGAGGGCCGTCAGGGGTGTGCTCCTGATAAGGGCGCGGGCCTTATGTGGCGACACCATGAGTCCAGTGTAGGCTGGAGGGCGGCGTGTGGGGCGGTCCTCTCCTGTCAGGGGCAGTCAGGGTGCGGGGGCCCTTGGGAATGGGGCCAAACAGGGCTAGGAGGCACGCTGCCCGGCGTCTTCCCTTGGCTATAGTGGGAGTCTGGGAGGAGGGTCCAGGCTGGTCCGGGCCTGGGGTTGCCTGTGGGGCAGCCCTTGAAGTCCTGGGGCTGTGGTCTCGTCGGGAGGGGAAGGCCGTCAGGGGTCTCCTGCCTGGGGTTGCCTGTGGGGCGGCCCTTGAAGTCCTGGGGCTGTGGTCTCGTTGGGAGGGGAAGGCCGTCAGGGGTCTCCTGCGGTCGCTCGCCCTGGCAGAGTCTGTCAGCTGCTGGGGGCATTGGAGTCTGGGCTGCAAGGACAGGATACCCAGGCTCACCACGGGTCTGCTCCAGACACTCTTCATCAGTAGGTTGGCTGGGGAGCAGTCGCCGCCCTTTGTAGAGGATGGGAAGCCGGAGGGGTGTCTTGCTCGGCCTCTGATGGGGCAGACTGAGCAAGAGACAATGTCCTCGCAGGGAGCCTCCGGGCTAGTGGAAGAAGGACGACCCGTGGTTTCTCCCTCGACTTGGTAGGTCCCGTGGACTCTGCTGAAACTCCACGCCGGGCCAGAGGAAGGAAGTTCGGTGGACTCTCCTTCCGCCTGGTAGGTCCGAAGGACTCTACCCAGGCTTCCTCCCGGGTGAGTGGACGACGAAGGAGGTCCAGTGGGCTCTCCTTCGGTCCAACAGGTCCAGTGGGCTCTCCTTCGGTCCAACAGGTCCAGTGGACTCTGTTGGGAAACCATTCGGCCTGGGGACAGCAGGAGGAGGAAGTACAGCAGATTTCTTGACTCCCACAGCAGGTCCGGTGGTCTCTCCACTCCTGCTGCTGGGGAAAAGTTGCAGCTGGGGGATGACCAGTGGTCTCTCCCCCTGTAGATCCAGTGGACTCTACATGGGCTCCACTCCCTTCCTTGGGAGGACAGGCGAGGGTTGTCTGGCTGACGTGCCGAAACGGCTGCTCCCTATGGCAGGTGGTGGAAGAAGAAGGTCCGGTGGACTCTCCTCCTACAGCAGGGCCAGAGGTTTCTACTGTACCGCTGCTTCCCTGGGGTGTAGTAGGTTTTTGAGGACCGGTGGTCTCTCTCCCTCTTCTAGCCTCAGGTGCGGTGTACTCTGTAGCCAAGGGCCTACTTTGGACTGTGTGGGGGTCAGTCCCACCCCGAGTCTGGTGAGCGTTTCCCTTGTTGGAGGGTAATGCACCGAGTCGATGTATTTCCCGGGGGTCTGGCTGGTGGTAAGCGGTCCATAAAGTCACAGGTGACGTGGGGCGGTGTAGCACGGAGCACCTGTCAACCTCCCCGTGACCTCCTCTTAGGGTGAGTGTCACCTGCCTGTCTCCTCCTCTTGGGGTGGTGGTGTAGGGGTCACTCCTCCAGTTGGGCGTTTCAATTTTCAATACTTCAATAGTGTATGATGGTATTTTGTCACACAGGTTCTCACATCAACAGAGAAAAATCATGGTAATTGGAGTCATTACGAATTCTAGTTCATGGTCTAGCCCGCTAGGTGTCCATAGTGTTGTTCTCAGAAAATGGGGTCAAAGGACAGTAGAGAGTAATCAGTTACGGATTTTTATTTTTCTTGTTCCTTAAAACTATACTTGAAAGTAATTTTCATTATGCAACATACTGCAAAATCTCTATGGAAATTTAACAAATACCAATTTTGGGGTGAAATACCCACCCTGACGAAACAACAGGGGAAGGAACACCACAGGTGAGAGGGTGCAACGACAACCCCACAGAGGGACAACGGGGGTGTGACACCCACCCCACAAGGAGGCTACTGGGAGCCACATGTAGGGCTAGGGCCACACAGGCCTATGTCCCCCCCAACCTTGCATCCCTCTTACCCTTAGACAAACCAACATCCACTCCACAGCCCCGGCAGGTTACTCCCCAGCCAGACCAGTGCTCGATAGGTTCGGGGTGGGGCTGATATCACAGTCCCAGACAGCACCCAACTGACGGCCACTGGCTGCGCTAGGTAGGAGACGGCCACTGGCTGCGCTAGGCAGGAGACGGCCAGTAGCTGCTCTGTAGCTGCAGCTGCATCCCTCCCTCTGCAGAAACCAGTGACGGCCACTAGCCGCACTAGGGGAGAGAAGGCCACTGCCCGCTCTCCTTCTGCAGCTGCCCCTGGGAGCTGGAACTCGGTGACGGCCACAAGTCGTACTGGCAGGCAGATGAAGGCCACTAGTCGCACCTTGTCTGCAGTCCCTTCCCCTCACAGGACCTCGGTGATGGCCACTAGCCACACCTATGAGCAAGTGAAGGCCACTAGCCGCACCCAGCTTACAGTCCACTCGGGGAATGAGACCCCATTGACGGCCACTAGCCGCACTGGAGGGCAAGTGATGGCCACTAGCCAAACCTCGCCCAATAGGACTTTGGTGACGGCCACTAGTTGCACCAGTGGACAGGTGACGGCCACTAGCCGCACCGGCAGGAGAGATAGTCACTAGCCGCTGTACTCCTGCTGCCCACAGGACCTCGGTGACAGCCACTAGCCACGCTAGGGAGGGAGTGCACACCACCAGTCCCTGGCCCCCTGTGACTTCCTCTTCGGAGGACGTCCCTTGCTTGGCCCACCCCTCCTGCGGCCGAGTGGGACACCCCTCCTGTTCTCCCCCACAGAGGCAGCCCCAAGGAGGAGCTATGCCTGGAGGAGGTCTGGCAAGGCCCCACTTGACCCCAGGGGTTCGAGCAGTGCAGCTGGTGCCCAGACGAGACCACCCACTGCCAGACTTCCGAAGGAGAGGACGTCACAGACCACACCCGATGGCGACCCGACCCGAGGGAGACCACAGTCCCCAGACTCCCTGAAGCGCCCCCAGGACCCCGGGGCACGAACTTCCCAGCCCCATTGGACGATGACCTCTTCCCCAGAGTGGTTGCAGGCAAGCGCGCCTACTCTCCCTGTTTGGTCCCAGTCCTGAGGGCTGAACTTTCCCCTGAGGCCCCCGAAGGGAAGGGCCTCTCTCCACGCTATGCTGCAGTCCACTCCGGACGACTCGGCCCCCTGGCAGTAGTCCTGTGCCTTCAGAGAGAGAGGACACACCTGATGGGACTCCCCCTACACCAGGCCGACACCTGGGGCAACCGGGACGTCAATAGCCCAAACAAAGTCCTTTGGCCCTGAAAGTGCCTGAAATCTGTATAGTGTATTGTGCCATTGTTATATTTACATTGTATTCAGTGCTGTGAATTTGAGGCAATACTGTATACATGTATGGTTGGTTGACTGGAGTTTTTGTGCCTTGTTCCTGTTATGCTTCGTGTATAAGGGCGTGACTTCTCGTCCCTTAGACACAGAGCCTGGAGCGAGGTTCTTTTTTTAGACCAGGTTGGCTCTTTTAAGGCATTCAGTGGGAACAGGGCATAAAACTCAGGGCAACAACCTTACATGTATATTACCACAAATTACAACACTGTTACAATGTATGTGGCACACTTTACAGGGAAATAATGTCACACACAGAAAGACAGGGCCGGAGGACTTGGCGACAGGAGGGTGTGACTGGGGCTTGCTGTAGGATGAGGCCCAGTGGCAGTGGAGGGCCTGGATCAGCGGCCTGCGTCAGGTGGCCTTGGGGTCGTCGGGGCTTCCGGGGCCTGTGTCAGGAGGCCAACCCATCGATGTCTCGTCCGGGAGTGGTCAGAGGGCCGTGGTAGGGGGTGTGCCCTTCCGCATGAGTACAGGGGCTCTGGCCTAGGGACTGTGCCCGAACAGGGAGAGTAGGCACACTTGCCTGCGCTTACCCTGCTGGCGAGGAGGTCGTCGTGTGTGGCTAGGGAGGTCTCGCACTGGGGTCCTGGGGATGCCTCGGCTGGTCCTGGGGCTGCGGTTTCGCTGCTGAGCCTCCGTCAGGTGCGGGCTGTGGCAGCTCGGAGTGGCAGAGTCCGACAGGGGCTGGGACCACCGAGGGTCGAGGGAGAGAGCTAAGACTCCAGACACCAGGGGTCCTTGCCAGGCCTCCTCCAACTGCTGGTTGAGGGGGAGGATGTCCCTGTGGGGAGAGAGGGGGAAGGCACTTGCCGTGACCCTTTCTTTTTGCTCTTTTAGTGGAGCAGCAAGGCGTCCGTCTCCCAGGTGCGGCAAGGTGGCCGTCACCGTTCCTCCTTTTATGGAGTTAGAGTGAGGGTGGCTGGTGTCCATCTCCTCCTTATGGGCAGCAAGGTGGCCATTACCCGGTATGAGTGAGTGCGGCAAGATGTCCATCACCCGTTGTGAGTGAGTGTGGCAAGGTGATCGTCACTATACCTCCTTTTGTGGAGTTAGAGCGAGGGCAGCTGGTGTCCATCTCCTCCCCATGTGTGGCAAGGTGGCCGTCACCCGGTGTAAGTGCGGCAAGATGGCCGTCACTCTACCTCCTTTTGTGGAGTTATAGTGAGGGCGACAAGGTGGCCGTCACTAGTATGGCTTAGGGAGGGAAGCAGCAAGTGGGCGGCTGGTGGCCGACTCCGGGGTGCTGTCTAGGGCTAAAGAATTAGCCCCACCCTGAACCTGGCGATGGCTGGTCTGCCAGAGGTGTAATTTGCCGTGACTGTAGCATCTGCGACGATTTGCCTAAGCGCGAGAGGGGCACACTGGAGAGACGCAGGTGCGCTCGTCTTGTACTGAGTCCGTGCCGCTCATTTCCGCTCCCTGGGTATCTCCTCCTGGGATGGTTGTCTTGCCCAGGTATGGTGGATGGGGAGCTTCGGTATTTTGCCATGTATTGATGCTCTGAATTACAGTTCCTCTAGTTGTGTGCCCTAGACCCGGTCTAGAAAAGAACCCTATGCTAGCATGCATGATCAAAGTGCAAGTAGTTGAACTTTGAATACGTTGCATAACAAGGGCCCTTCCACACATTCTAGAACAGCTAGTGGTTACTGAAGTAACTTATTATGTACCCAGAAACTTTGGTAAGATTGTAAGAGGTAATATAAACGCATGTCACAGTCTGTGAATATTTATATACATTGGCCAAGATATGAAATAAGGAATCTCTGGCATCTTCAGGCAAATGCCCGCCGCGCTGCCAGCAGGGTGACCAGATTTAGCATAATTATGCTAATTTTAGCCCCCCTTGTTTATTTACTGCTATCCTCTGACGGGCTCTCCACCCCGAGCCCGTGCTACACCAGTGTGGCGAATCTTAAAAAAAAAAAAAAGTATATTTTTCCAGAAAATTGTGTGTTTAGCATAAAATTTAGCATGTTATCAAATCTAGCATATTTTTAGCATAATCTAATGGGCTTAGGACAATTTTTAGCATGATTATAATAACTTACCACTCGTGGCTAGTGGCAGTTTCTGGATTGAAGACCAGGATACATGTTAAATATGATATGATTAATGGTAACTGTGAAAGTCCATACTTTTAACGAGCCTAGAGCAGGAAATCACGGGCTTTGAAGGAGGGTAGACGTGTACTGTACAGGTCCACAGGCGCTGGGCTAGGGACCCAGGGTGGCGCCTTGGCAGACTAAAGTCAGTTATTCAGTTGAGTCTGTGGATGCCGTCTGTTTAGGCTGCGGCAGGTTCAGTGTCCATCATTTCTCTACTGCTTCAGTGCCTCCAGTAGGTTGCAGTGCTTAAGTGCGAAGTGTGGTACAGAACAGTGGTACCCAGTAAACAGGACTGATATCTCAGTAGTATCACGCCAGTCGCCACTGGTCTAACGTATTGGCCTTTTTACTGTTTATAAAATACGTAACTTGAATGATGAGGTGAAAGAGAGAGAGAGATTGTACAGGAGCTTGAGAGTGCGAAAGTGGATATATGTGGAATAACTGAAACTAAATGGCGAAGTGAGAGTGTGAGAGAATGGAAATATGGGTGGGGTATATGCGCAGGAGCGGGTGAGAATGAGAGGGCGAAAGAGGGAGTGTGTATTGTTGTGACCAACAGGTGGAAGGAGAATGTAAGAGAGTATGGATCAGGTGGGTCAAGGATTGTGTGGGTAAGAGTGAAAGTTGGACTACAAATGTGGGCAATTGTGTGCGTGTATGCGCCAACGCAAGATCGTGTAAGTAGAGTGAGAGAAGAGTTTTGGACAAATGTGGAAGCCTGCTTGGAAAAGTTTGAAAGGAATGAGAGAGTGTTTCTGATTGGATATATGAATGGAAAAGTGGGGAATGAGAAGGTGGATGGAGTGGTTGGTGAGTGGGGTGTGCCTGCAGAGATGGATGAGAATGGCAGTGCTTTAGTGGACATTTGTGCTGGGAGGGGGTTGGTGGTAGTTAATACCCTCTTCAGGCACAAAATGATCCATAGGTATACATGGTGAGTGGTGAGAAGAGAGGACCGAGGAATGAATGAACGGAAGGCAATGATTGACTATGTGTGTGTGGATGAAAGGATGAGAAGATGTATAATGGATGCAAGAGTATATAGAGGTTGGGGGAGTGGACTTTCTGACCACCACTTGGTGGTGGCCAGAATCAGAGTCCAAACAAGATGGACGAAGAGAAGATGGGAAAGACAGGAGGAAGTATGTGTTACAAGGAGGGTAGAAAAGTTACAAGAGGATGGAATAAAGGCTGAATATAGAAGGGAAGTGGAGGAGCGATTGGGTAAATATAGATTGGAGCAGATGAGGGACGTGGAGGGTGTGTGCAAGGTATTCACAGAAGAAATCTGTGCAGCATGTGAGGTGGTGTGTGGGGTGAAGAGAAGACGAAAGGGGGTTCAGGGAACAGCATGGTGGACTGAAGAGGTGAGAGAGGCTGTGGCACAAAAGAAGAAAGCATATAATGAGTGGATGAGGAACAGGGGCGACGAAGAAGCTGAGAGACGGACGAGAGAGTTATATGTAGTGAGGAGGAGAGAGGTGAAAAGATTAGTAAGAGAGAGTAAGAAGAGAGTGGATGAGGA
>JAGKTI010002115.1:31116-60986 GCA_018397915.1 Birgus latro
GCCAACCCGCTATGTATAAAAGTCGGGGAAGAGGAACTTGATTTGGTGACCGAGGGAGGGAGTGTTTCTCGTGTAGAGTTCAATCCTTCCTTTGTGATAACTGAGACAGTTCCTTCATCCGAGGAAAATGAGGAAGTGTATTTTGTGACAAGTCAGTGTGTCACAAATGAGACAGACATTCTGGAACCTTACACATATGGAGCAATAACGTTAAAGACAGCGTTAAGTGAGTGGGAGGTAGGAATGTTTATGCCAAACACTGGTAGTTCGATTGCGGCAGTGTTGTGGCCCGGCATTGTAAGTCCAGTGGATAATGGGGCAACAGGGGAAGGAACATGTTTTACTGTTGCATATGCGAATTTAACCCCTGACCGGATATTTATAGATGGAGAATTTAAGGTAGGTACTGTATCCCCTTATGAAGGAGTTAGGTGGGGGGAGGAAGTAAGTCCAGAGGGAGATCAGATCACTAGTGTAATGAGTGAGGATAGACTCCGGAAACTGTACACGGAAGTAGATAAGATAACTATTCCTTCAAGCCGAGAAAACGAAGCATTAAAAAGGCTAATAAGGAAACACCCGTGTGTTTGCACTTCCCAAGGACCCGCTTACGACCTCACCCTACTTCTATCATCACATATGTGCGGATGGACCGGTAGTAAACCGTAGGCCATACCGCATACCGACAAAGTGGCATGATCAAGTACGTAAGCAACTTGAGGATTTATGTAGACGGGATTATCAGGCCTTCTCATTCACCTTATTCTTCGCCACTGGTTCCAGTAGTTAAGAAGGATGGTGGTTTGCGGATCTGCTTAGATTTTAGACATTTAAATAAGCAGATAGTTACAGATCCTTACCCTTTGCCCAATATTGAGCATATTCTTTCACAGTTAGGTCAGAATAAGTACTTCAGTAATTTAGACTTGAAGCAGGGTTACCACCAGATATCTTTGGATGAGTCTAGGCCTCTTACGGCTTTTTCCTCACCTGAAGGGCACTGGGAGTATTGCAACCTTCCTTTTGGATTAAAAGATGCGCCGGCTTGTTTCCAGCATATAATAAATGAAGTCATGATTGGTCTCACGGGAAAGATAACCCATACTTTTTTGGATGACATTATCATTTATGGGAAGACGTTTGATGCTCATGTACATAACCTAGATGAGGTCTTGGGACGTCTTGAAGGGGCAAAGTTAACTATTAAATTGCCAAAGTGTAGTTTCTTTAAACAGGAGGTATCCTTCTTAGGTCATGTCATCACTACTGAGGGATTACGCCCTCAGCCAGAGAAAATCTGTGCAATCCAAGGTACTGCGGTTCCTAGTACTTTGAAAGAACTCCAGAGTTTCTTGGGGTTAGTGAATTATTATCACCGGTTTGTGGAAAATTTCTCCCAGATAGCGGCGCCACTCACAAAACTTACTCGTGGGAAAAGAGATGTGAAGAACACACAGCAGCGCGTGGAGTGGAGTGTGGAGGCACACCGTGCATTTTGTGAGCTTAAACGAAGGTTAGCGGAAGATGTATTGCTAGCTTTTCCTCACTTTGATAGACCTTTTGTGTTGACTACGGACGCCAGCGGTACGGCGATTGGCGGAGTTTTGCAACAGAAAGATGATCAAGGGTTTCTTCGGCCATTGACTTTTTTCAGCCGTGCTCTAAACAAGGCAGAGTTGAACTATGCTACGATAGAGCAGGAAGCGCTGAGCATTGTTTATGGGTTGAAGGAGAACAGACCGCTTATCTTGGGTTATGAGATATTGATTCAGACCGATCATCGACCTCTTACTTGGTTGTTTAATGTAAATGCGGCCTCAGGGAGGATTGCAAGATGGCAAATCCTGGTAGCCAAATATGACATCAAGGTTGAATATTTACCAGGGCAACAGAATGTCGTAGCGGATGCTCTATCCCGGTTGAGAACGACTCAGTCTAGTGATGAAGATGAAGTTGCATTACTTGTGAGTTCAGGCACTGTGGAAATAGACACAATAGATTGGGATGTCACTGAGATAAGGCGACAGCAAGATGCACACCCAGTTTGGGGGAGATTAAAGAGTTATTTGCGGAATGAGACTACGGAGGTACCAAAATTGCCAGCAAAGTTAGACTGCTTTCATTTGTTGCCAGACGGTTTGCTCTATAAGAAGGAGAGTCGGTCATTTGGCATAGGGGAAGTATTCCAAATAGTAGTCCCAGAAGATAGCGTTCAGTCTGCACTTAGACGTGCTCATTGCTTACCGTTATCTGGTCATGGTGGAACCAAGATTACTTTAACTCGCGCGAGACGGTTTGCATACTGGCCTCAGATGGAGAGAGATGTCATGGAATTTTGCAAACGGTGTACCCAGTGTATACGTTCGAAGCGTTCGGAGGACGCCCCAGGCCCGCTTCTCCGTTTCCCCGATGTCACTGCCCCATGGGTCAGGTGTCACATGGATTTGATTGGTCCACTAAATAGATCAGAGGAAGGGCATTATTACGTCTTAACTTTCATCGATGCAATGACTCAATTTCTCGTCGCGGAACCATTAAAGTCTAAGTCTGCCGAAGAGGTGGCTAGAGTGTTTGTGGAGCGAGTCATTTGTATTTACAGAACTCCACAACAATTAGTCATGGATCGGGGAACTGAATTTGTTAACAAGGTGTTTCAGGAATTGGCACGGTTGTTGCATATGAAACATGTGAACATTACTCCTTATCACCCATCCTCTAATGGATTGGTGGAGAGGGCAAATGGCACCATCATGCAAATAATACGAACTATGGTGGATCAGAACGCTAATCACTGGCATAGAATGGTACCAGTTGCGATAATGGCTTATAACTCTGGATATAATCGGACTATCCATGATTCCCCTGACTTCTTGCTGTTTCTCAGGGACCCACAGGTGCCTTATCATGTAGTGCAGGACCCATCTTTGAAGTACAACCTTGAGGATATACCTAATTAATTTGCCGCCATGGCGACAAAGGTTTTCGAAAGATGCCAGGACTTTCTCGATCGTGCGAGCACAGAGAACAAGAACAGAAGGGCAAAGCAATGTATAATGAAACCACTTATGGTAGGGGACCGTGTCTATGTGAAGACTGTTCCTGCCAGGGGGGTGGCGAGGAAATTGCAACCTTTGTTTTCAGGACCCTATCGTGTAGTTGATCGGGTTAATGATGTTGTAATCAAGGTTCGTCCTATACAAGGGGGGAAAGTAACCACTTTACACACTGACAGGGTGAAGGTGGTCAAGGAGGAGTGTATTACGAAAAAACAAAATTGTAATGCAAGAATGGCTTATCTTATTCATGAAGGTGGAGAGACTGGGGATGAAGGGGAAGGTGCAGGTGAGGAAATAAATGAGGAAGAAGGTATCCCAAGGCCTGTAATTGACTTCAGTTTGCCTCCTCCACAAGTAAGTCAGGCTACAGGTAATGGTGGGACTGGCAACTCGGCGGATTTGCTGCCAGCCGCCACTGAGTCAGGGCCAGTTACCACTCCCCCACACCACACCACACCTCACACTCCACCACCTTGTAGATACAGTCTGCGGTCACATTCTAGTGTCCCAGACTACCCGTTGTGTATGGATAGACCTATTGAGTATCAGACTGCACAAGCAGAGGCACCTGGTGTGACTGAAACACAGACTGAAGTGACTGAGGACAACACAGGAGACATGTAGTTTTTACTAAGTGAATAAATGATAGTCAGGTGAACTTGTGGTTATAGTTTTACAAATCTCTTGCAGATGATTGCTTGGGTTTGGGTGAGTCCATCCCAATTGGAATCGATAGGACCACGAGAGGAGACACCTGCCAACTTGGGATTGGTGTTTTCACCTGTGGGTCGTTTGATGATTACAGGCAATAACTATGTAGTTCCAGTTGTACTTAATGAGGAGGAGTTGTTCCAACCTTTGCATGTTGCTCGCAACTTGAGTGATGCCATATTGTGGAATATAGGCCACATGGATAATGGCAGCGCTCTAGTTGCTTCATTACGGACTACTGTGCATGCATTTCAAGTTGAATTTGATACTCGCTATCAGGGTTTGAGCAGTTATATAGACTATCTCATGTCAGATCATCCATGGAGTTGTCGCTCCAGACGGGGTGCGATCGACATATTGGGGCAGTTTGCCAATGTTTTGTTTGGAACAGCTACTCAGCAACAGGTTGATGACATTCATGCTAGATTAGGGAGCCTTGAGACGATGTCAGAGAAGGAGAGGTCAGTATTAAATGTTCATTCCAAGGTACTGAATGCCACAATTCGAAACGTGTCACACATGCAGGCAGCACTGTTGAAGATACAGAAGGCTGCAAATATTTCTTACAGTATTATACGAGTGTATTCATTGAAGACCTTAGAGTTGGAGAATGAAGTGAAGATGTATGAGGCTTTAATCAACCTCCAGCTCGCCCTGTCTGACATCATAGCTGATCATTTTAGAATTAAGTTGGGTATTCAAGAAATGCTCCAGGCTAGGCTGAGTCTAGATATGGTCCCTAACGAAATCTTGTTGGAATTATTGGGGAATATATCACTCAAGGAGCCGGGTTTACTTTTCCCAGCGAGGCCAGAATATCTAGCACTGTATCATGACATCATCAAAGTTGTACCTCGAGGTTACATGTCAGCTGTGTCAGTGTTGGGTGACCCTTCTGATGTATTTGACATCTTTAGGATCACCTCACTTCCTTACAGTGTGCCTGCTACGGAGGTCTACGTGAGAGTACTCCACCAGTATAACTTCCTTGCTTTCACGGAAGATCGCCTTCATTATGTGCTGTTTCAAGATTTCGCCAGTTGCAGGGACCACCAGGACTTGGTGACCTGTGAGCCTTTGGGATCCGTCTATCATGTCGCGTCCCCATTTTGTGAGAGTGATTCTTTTCTTAACAGAAACAATGCCACTAAGCTCTGTAAGAAAGAGATCTTAACTTCATTCAGTCCAGTTTTTGTGAAGCTGAAAAATTAATGGTGCTACTCTACAGCCCAGTCTTTGTATTTCACGTTGAAGTGCGTGGTGAACCCAATAAAGAAAACCGTGCAAGTTGTTAAGGGAGTAGGGAAATTGGTCTTGGGAGATGGCTGTAGCACCCACAGTGAAGCCCTGACTCTTCCTGCTTATGCACCTCTTGCTATAGAAACTAAGCTCACTGTTTACCCCCATCTCCTAAACCTCAGTACCTCACTCACCCATGCTGAACTTACAGCTATAAAGGACTTACCCACTTTAGGACCCCACCTTAACATTACTCCTCTGTTTCTGGATGACCTCCTTAAATATCAAAGTCAGTTGCAGTTGATTGAACCTCTCAAACCCTTCGGTTCTTCCACCTTTTTCTGGTACTATGTCCATGCTGGGATAGCTCTCTTTCAGGTTCTCCTGTCCGCATATATCCTTTATAAGTGTTACACTACTGGCTGTGGGTGTACATGTTGCAGACTTGAGTCCATACTCAGACGTCGACGTGCACAGAACCCCGCCATACCCTACTCACGACGAGGACGTGTGACTTCATCTTTGGGGGGAGAAATGTCGGGAAGCCGACAAGCATCCCCTCAGACAGGTGTAAGCAGACACGCAGCTGTTGCAGGTGTGGAAGCAACTATACCTGCTGGGCGTGAGTTTAGAGTGAAACATGGACAGGGGGGAAAGAATAGAGGTTCGATGGATTCTGTGTACAGCTGTGGGCAATGTAGGGAGGTGGAATAAGGAAGGGAGGTTGAGAGGAAGAAATAAATGGAGGAAGGAGGAGGGAGAGATAGAGAGAAGGAGTATTGATGGTGTTGGTCAAGTTGTTTATACAGGAAAAGTGTTGGCTAGGCAGTTCAGACCGTGAGAGCGTGAGCTGACTAAGGGGTTTTTGCGGTGTGAGAACCGAGCTGATGCAGCGAGTCTGATAGGGCCTCTACGGTGGATGAAGCGGGTGATATGTGGATGAGGGCGGTGGATGAGTGGGTGAAGCCATCACCCACCTCACAACCATGTGACCTGCTGGTGAACATCGGCAACCCTTGAGGCCAGACAGAGGTACAGACCTCAGTTGAGACTAGAGGATAGAGCAGAGCTCTGGCGGATATCGTGACGAAAGGACGCAGCCTGACGTGGCCTGGGCAGAGACGTCGCTGTGTAGCCGAGAGTGAAAATTCCAGAGATGACATGAGAGCACTTCTTTTAGTGAGTAAAAGTACATACTTGTGGTAATCGCGGGTACAAACTGGCTAACAGTGCTATTATATTTGTCTGTCGTCTGGGACTAGTAAAAAGGACTCCTAGTTAGAAACGGAAGGAGCAAAGTTTTAAATGTTTAAATGTCTTTTCTTGTATTAAGGTAATAGTGTAACTTTATATATATGAGTGATTAAAGAGAGTGCTTTGTTGTGACAGCACTGGAAATTATTATGGGATTATATATATAAAATGCTTTTAAGCATAGAACTTTTATAAGGGCTTTGATTTATTAATATAGTGTTAGTAATAAAGTGAATTGAGAGTAGATGTGTATGTGCAGTTTCTTGGCACGGCATTTTATATGAAGTGAAATGAGGTGGGAAATACCTCAGAATTGTTTGTAGATTTTTGTAAATACTATTTTGTAATTAAAGCCTAGAAAAGCCACATCATCCTTTCACTTCTTCCAGTTCCCAGTTCTAAGTACATGTGTGTAGTGGCGTGTAGGGAAGCCACCAGTCGCGCATTGCCGGTGTCGAGGCGGTTCCACGCTACCCTCAGTATTAAATACGGGAGGATAATATTCCCGAGAAATATCGTATCGACACCTAGGCAGCGGTGCGACAGAGGGGAGGAAGGGGAAGTTCTGGCAGACATTCTCTCTGCCTGACAAACCTGGCAGGCGTTGTCCAGGCGTCCCTTACTCCAAGGGTAGGAGGAGAGAGATACCCGGCAGGTGCTTTCGGTGGGGCATGCCCAGCGGTACCTTGCTCCTGCTGGGGGTCTGGCGCAGCCGCGGCGTACCCGGCGGGTGACACCGCAGTAGTATGTCTGGCGGGCGCTACCACAGCACTGCTATAAATCCCAGGGCTGGTAGGAGGGTTCCGGTGGACGCCCTCACATGGGTCTACCCGGCGGGTGTGACCGTGTTTCTGCTCCTGGGGGAGGTTAGCAGTCGGGGAAGAACTGGTGGTCGCTTCCTCGTCAGCAATTCCGGCGGAAGTTGCTGGGCCGCTGCGTGGGAATGCTAAGGTGCAAGTCCCAACCCAAGTCTGATGAGGGTTTTTTTTTTTTTTAAGATTCGCCACACTGATGTGGCACGGGCTCGGGGTGGAGAGCCCATCAGAGGATGGCAGTAAATAAACAAGGGGGCGTCCTCTGCATGGCGACAGAGGACGCTGGCGTGGGGGGTGGCAGAGCCCATCCCCCCATAATAACAAGGGCTGGCTCGGGTGGAGAATAATGCACCTGGACTGCTACCTCGGGTCTGGTTCGGTTGCGGGAAAGAGGGGCTTATGGGAGAGTGGGGTAAGCCGTTGTGGCCCGGAAGGCTCAGTTATTTGCAAAGTGAGCATTTTCTCCCCTTTTTGTTGCTTGTAGGCGTCGTTGTCGGTGTGCATTTTACCACTCTTTCGCGGGACATGCTATGAGGAATATGGAGTAAGTATCGATGAAGGTGATGATGTATTTGTAGCCCGTTTTGGGTGGTAAGGGGCCTACTACATCAACGGCGAGGAGTTGCCATGGTTTGCTAGCTTGGATGTGCCCAGATGGGCCTGCTGTTCTGGTGGTGTCCTTTCCCATGGCGCATGGCCGACATGCTTGTACTACTTGCTTTGCTAGTTGCGAGGGGTTGAATGTCCAGTAGGTGTCGTTGAACACTTGTGTGAGTTTTTTTGCTGCCTAGATGGACAGGTAATCTCCCTGTCATCGCAGTCTAGAGAAGGTGTGTTGCGGAATCTGGTTGGGCTTGGTGTTATCTAACCACTGTTGCAGGAGTGTCAGAGCATCATTGATGGCATTGACTGGCAGTCTGGAGAGTGCGTCTGCGATAGTGTGGAGTTTGCCTGGTTGGTGTGCAATGTCGAAGTTAAATTCTTCTAATGTTTCTCTCCACCTGATGGTTTGGGCGTTATTTGTTTCTGACTGGCGTAGCCACTGGAGCAATTGGTGATCCATAATGATGGTGACATGGGTTCCGGAAAGGTAGGCTCGGAAGTGTTGTAGCACCCAGATGACTCCCAGACATTCTCGTTTTGTGGCTGAGTAATTTCTCTCTGCCTGGTTAAGGGTTCGACTGGTGCAGGCGATTATGTGTTCCCGTCCGTCCTGCACTTGCGCCAGGATGGCTCCGATTGCTACAAGGGAGACGTCGGTGTACAGGCGGAAAGGCAGGGAATAGTTTGGAAACGCTGCTATTGGAGTGGTGATTAATTTGTTCTTGAGCGTTTGGAAGGCGTTCAATCGTTCTGGGGTCCATGTGAAGGGTTCGTCCTTTTTCATCAGATCGTGGAGGGGCTTGGTGATGTTGGCGAATCCTTTAACAAAACGCCTATAGTAGGAGGCTAGACTGATGAAGGCTCGCACTTCATGCACGATGCGAGGAATGGGGATGTCTGCTATGGCCCGCAGCTTATCTGGGTCTGGTGCAATGCCTTGTTCAGAAATGGTGTGGACTAGGAAGGAGACGGAATGTTGGGCCAGGGTGCATTTAGTGGGTTTGAGTTTAAGCCCAGTTTGTCTTATTCTTAGGAAGACTTTTTCTAGGAGTTGGAGGTGGTCAGACCAGGTTTTACTAAAAACGATGACATCATCGAGGTATGCCAGGCATATTTCCCAGGTGAGTCCGCCTAGTCCTGATTCCATGAGGCGGGAGAAGGTCGCCGGGGCGTTGCAGAAACCAAAGGGCAGCAAGCTGAACTCGTGGTGCTTGCTGTTGCTCGTGGAGAACGCAGTTTTTCCTTTGTCGTCGGGGTGGATGGGAACCTACCATTATCCCGACTGGAGGTCGAGGGTGGAGAACCAGGACGCCCTGTAGAGTGAGTCAAGGGAGTCGTCTATACGGGGGAGGGGAGTGGCGACTTTGGTGGTGAGATTGTTTAATCACCTGTAGTCAATACAGAAGCGAGTGGTGCCATCTTTTTTTTTTTTTTACTAGGACCACAGGGGAGGACCATGGGCTAGTGGATGGAGAAACTACACCGGCATTGAGCATGTCCTGGACCTGCCGGTCTTCTTCAGACCTTTGGCTTGGGTTTTTCCGTCTGGAGGGTTGGCGGATGGGTGGTCCCGTGGTGTGTATTTCGTGGGTCAGGTAGGTTGTATGGCTGATGTCTGTGAGGCCCGTGGAGAATACGTCTTGGAAGTCCAGAAGGAGTTTTCGGAGGGAGAGGGCTTGGTGTTGGTTAAGGTGGGAAGGGATTGGGGGTAGGCTGGGGGAGGCTGGCGGGATGTGGTCTTTGCATGGCTCTGCCTCTTCCATGTCACCTATGATGAGGCCTTTTGGCAGGGTGAGGAGAGTGTTCGAGATGTTGGCCACTCACACAGTGGTGACATGCGGAGGTAGAAAAGTGGGAGAGAGGAGGCAGGCAGCAGACTTTCCTGTGAGTAGGGTTGAGGAGAAGAGGATGGAGTTACCGGTGGGGCGATGGAGGTGGAGCCATGCTTCGTGGCAGGGGGGAAAGGTGAGGGCGGAGGCTATGGTGGCGGGGAAGGTGGTGGATGTCGTTTTGGATGGGAGTGGGGCCTTGTGGGATGGCTTTGGAGGGGGGGTGTTGGTGGGGCATCTGCATGGCAGTCGGGTGTGGAGACGGCACTTATGACAATCTATGTTGGTTCGAAGTTTCTGGAGGAGATCTAAGCCGAGATAGCTGTCGTATGCCGTGCATGTCGAGTCATATATTATGAACTTGTGCTAGGTAGAGGTGTGTTGATGGGTGGTGGCCGTGAGTGCCTTTGTCTCCCCACGGATAGGCAGGGGCCCGTCCCCCGCGACTACGAGGTCGGCGGTTGTGGGGAGGAGGGGGCCAAGAGCTGATGCATGCCGGGAGTTGAAAGGGTGATATAGGCATGATCTGGCTGCTCCCGTATCAACCAGAAGTCTCACCCGTATCCCGTTTAAGGACATTTTGTCATAGACCGGGGGACGGTACTTGTGTGATGTGGCCCCCACCACCGTGGGGATGTGCGGGGGCAGGACTGAAAATCCAGGTGGGCCGGGGTTAGTTCCTCGCCAAGTTCTGGTTCCCCGGAGTTGAAGTAGTTAGTTGTAGGGGTGTCCTCGTCCTGAGGTTCCTTGTCAATGGAGGAGACTTTGCACCGTCCTTGGTTATTCTTTCTCCGTCGGGATACTTTAAGCTGCTCTCGTATGTCATGAATGGGCACCTGTCGTTGCTTGCCGAGAATTCCCAAGGATTAACGGAGATGAGATTGTTCTTATCTCTTGTGGATGGGCGCCTTTTATTTGGGTGGGCCCATGGATTGGGTGGTGATGTAGGCTGCATGGTGCGGTTGGGGGCTGGTTGGGGTTTTTGGTGTGGCGGCTTGTTGGTTGGGACCCGACTGACTGCTCCGATGTGCTGGGGGTTAGGGCGGGCGGTGAGGAGGCGGTGCACCAATTGTATGTCTTTATCAAGATCTCCCGAGGGGTCATGAATGCTAAAATATTCATTGATGTTGCTGGGTAGGATCCTGATGAGGGTGTTGAATGTTTGGACGTCCCGGGATGCTGTGTCTGCTCCGGGGTAGGCGGCGGTGATGAGTCGCCTGGCCTGGATGAGTGTGTCATCCAGGTTGTTGACGTAGGTAAGGGTGTCTAGTTAAGACAGGACGACGACCTTGCCTAGTGATGGGGCGGCAGCTGGAGTTACTATGCCTTTAAATTGAGCCCATGTGAGATCAGGGACAATTTTTGTAGCGATGCGGGAGACTATTTTTCCCATGTGGGGTAGAGTAACTGATACTTTTTCTTTGTTATTTTCAAATCCTATGTTGAGTAATGGTTCAATCATGCACATGTAGGTGTCGATATCGTATTGTTCGGGGTCAAATCATGGTATGGGGATGTGGGTTTTGCCGGCCATTTTGATGGGTTCCCTTAATGTTCCTTGGTGTTCTATTGACTACCGGGTCAAGGACCACCGCTTGCCACCAGTGTTATGCGCTGTGTTTTTTTGGAGCGACCCCTCACTCCGTAAGTACACAGGCTCAACATCGGGTTTACTGCTGTGTCTTAGGGCACGACTCCTCGCACCACAAGTCATAGGCACAAGCTTCTGGGGTCCTTTACTACCTGACCAGGTTAGAACATTTACCAAAGGAATAGGGCAAAAACACAGGCAAACCAGTACAGCACATATATTGACCAGATTTAGACAAACAATACAATATGGAATACTACACGTGGCACTTGCAGAGTTCAATTACAACAGCTTAAGTTACAAAATATAATAGCAGAGTGGTACACTGGGTATGATGAGTCTGCGGCACACTACGTGTCTGTCTTAGGGCTACACAATAAGTTCTTGCTCCACACATGTCTTTCAGAGATTTCTCCCTCGTATCACTGAGGCGTACACTGAACCTGGGGTAGGTTTTTGGGTCTACGGAAAGTCACTGGGGATATCACTGTTGGGTTCACTCGTACTGAGAACGTTAGAACACTGGGGAGGAGTGAAGGGGGAATTGTTCACTGAGGGAGAGGGTACACTCAAGGAGCACTGGGGGGAGTCGAGGAGTCCCACACAGGACAGAGAGTGACTGCCGGAGAGTGAGTGTGAGAGAGCATCCTCACGCTCTCTGAAGTTCAGATGTTGGCCCGGAAGGAGGTGGGAGTGTCACCTCGCATCGGGAGGCAGCCTCTGGAGTACTGTGGCCCTCGGGACTAGGACCGAAGAGGGCCAGGGGGTGGGCGGCCCAGCATAATGCCCAGGGTGTGGTCAGGGTGAAGGGGATGTCAGGCACCTCGGGTGAGCCCAAGGAGGAGGGGGTGCCCTTCACGGGCGGAGGGCTGCAGCCTCGAGAGGGAGAGGCCGTCAGGAGTCGCCTGCAGCCTGGATGCCCTGGGGAGTCCATCAGCGCCAACAGTCTGGAGAGGGGCAGCTGGACCGACCGGATCCCTGCATCCCGTCCATCACACGCTAGACCTGTAGAGGAGAGAGAGAGGCATCTCACTCGGCCACAGAAAGGTCGGGCCGAGCCAGAGACTCGCTCCCCTTTCGGAGTTTCAGGCTTCGTGGAAGAGGGGGAGCCGGAGCTTGCACCCTCAGCTTGGCGGGCCTGGTAGGCGCTGCCGTAACTCCATGCTGGGAGAGGAGATCCCAAGGATGCTCCTTGAGCCTGGCAAACCCGGTGGACGTTAACAAGGCACCTTGACGGAGGGGAAGAAGGGGAAGTTCCGGTGGACGTTCCCTCTGCCTGACAAACCCGTCGGGCATTGTCCAGGCGTCCCTTACTCCGAGGGCCGCAGGAGAGAGATACCCAGTGGGTGCTCTCGGTGAGGCATGCCCGGCGGGCACTACCTTGCTCCTGCTGGGGGTCTTGCGCAGCTGCGGCATATCCGGCGGGTGCTACCACAGCACTGCTATAAATCCCAGGGCTGGTAGGAGGGATCCTGTGGACGCCCTCACACGGGTCTACCCGGCGGGCATGACCGTGTTTCTGCTCCTGGGAGAGGTTAGCAGTCGGGGAAGAACTGGTGGTCGCTTCCTCGCCAGCAATTCTGGCGGAAGTTGCTGGGATGCTGCGTGGGAATGCTGAGGTGCAAGTCCCAACTCAAGTCTGATGAGGGCCGGCCTGGGTGGAGAGTAATGCACCCGGACTGCTACCTCGGGTCTGGTCCGGTTGCGGGGAGGAGGGGCTTACAGGAGAGTGGGGTAAGCCGTTGTGGCCTGGAAGGCCCAGTTACATTTAAGGTGAGCATTTTCTCCTCTTTTTGTTGCGTGTAGGCGTCGTTGTCGGTGTGCATTTTACCAATAACTTCCCATTAACACAAACTCGATTCACCTACACTCTTTTGATCAGTTAGCTCAACTTGATCCAGTAAATCACGAGGTTTAAGAGTTTCATACTAGGTGTATTAGTTTTCCTTTACTATATCCCGAATGAGGCACTGATCTTTGTCTTAAGTATTGCTTAAGCTGTGCAACAATCCATTCTCCAAACGAATTTGGCTCCACACTGCACGGGGTGAATCACGTTGCCGGTGTCAAATGCATGGAATGACATTCTGGAAGTTATCGTTCCTATCTCTTTAGCCTAAATTGACCCAACCTAACCAAACCTAAACTACCCTTACCTAACTTAACCTTATCTTTGATCAACCTGACCTAAATAAGCTTAAACTAAACTAACCTTAATTCACGAAATGACTGATTTCACAATCTGCCTGTCTGATTTGTTTGAAATATTTATTGTTGTAAAAGGTACCATTATGCGACGTATTCAGAGTTCAACTACTTGCCCTTTGATCACGCGCATTAGCATAGGGTTCTTTTCTAGACCGGGTCTAGGGCACACAACTAAAGGAACAGAGCATAAAAACTCTGGCCAACCAACTTTACATGTTGCCTTAAATACAATGTAGATATATAAAAATGGCACAATACACTATACAGGTTTCAGGCACTTCAGGTGCTTTCAGGACCAGAGGACTCTGTCTGGGCTACTGATGTCTCGGCTGCCCCAGGTGCTGGCCTGGTGTAGGGGGAGTCCCATCAGGTGTGTCCTCTCTCTCTCCAGGGGCACGGGACTGCTGCTGGAGGGCCGGGTCATCCGGAGTATTTTGCGAGGTGACGTGGAGAGAGGCCTTTTCATTCGAAGGCCTCAGTGGTGAGTTCGGTCCTTGGGACTGGGACCAAAAAGGAAGGGTAGGCGCACTTGCCTGCACCAACTCCGGGGAGGAGGTCATCATCCAATGGGGCTGGGGAGGTCACGCCCTGGGGTCCTGGGGGCTCTTGAGGAATCTGGGGACTGTGGTCTCCCTCGGGTCGGGTTGCCATCAGGGGTGAGCTGCTGCGTCCTGCTGGGCGCCGGCTGCACTGCTTGAACCCCCAGGGTCATGATGGGGCCTTGTCAGACCTCCTCCAGGTGTAGCTCCTCCTGGGAGCTGCCTCTGTGGGGAGAATAGGAGGGGTGTCCCGCTTGGCCGCAGGAGGGATGGGCCAAGCAAGGGACGTCCTCTGTAGAGGAAGTAACAGGGGACGAGGGACAGATGGTGTGCGTTCCCTTCCTGGCGCGGCTAGTGGCCATCGCCGAGGTCCCGAGGGCAGCAGGGGTAGAGAGGCTAGTGGCTCTCTCTCTCCTGCTGGTGCAGCTAGTGGCCGTCACTGGGGCCCGAGTTCCTGGCATGACTGTGGCCGAGATGTGGCTAGTGGCTGTCACCTGCCCTCCTGTGCAGCTAATGACCATCACCGGGGCCTCGTTCCCTGAGCAGACTGTGGGATGGGTGCGGCTAGTGGCCGTCATATGCTCAGCAGCGTGGCTAGTGGCCGTCACCGAGGTCCTGCAAGGAGAGGGGACGGCAGACGAAGTCCGGCTAATGGCCGTCACCCGCCTGCGGCTTGTGGCTGTCACCGAGGTCCAGCTACCTGAGAGCAGGTGGTGGCCGTCTCTCCCCTAGTGCGGCTAGTGGCTGTCACTGATTTCTGCAGAGGGGGATGCAGGTATGGAGCGGCTAGTGGCCGTCTCCTGCCTATGCCAAGTGATGCTAGTGGCTGTCACTCCGGTGCTTTCTGGGACTGAGATATCAGCTCCACTCCGAACCTCTCGAGCGCTGGTCCGGCTGGAGAGTAAACTGCCGGTGCTGCAGAGTTGGTGTTGGTCTGTCTGAGGGTAAGAGGGGCGCACGGTATTA
The DNA here is from genome assembly GCA_018397915.1 of Birgus latro. Lineage (NCBI taxonomy): Eukaryota > Metazoa > Arthropoda > Malacostraca > Decapoda > Coenobitidae > Birgus > Birgus latro. The sequence goes on from JAGKTI010002115.1 coordinate 45,928, forward strand.
GGGGACATAGGCCCGTCTGGTCCTATCCCTTTATGCATCTCCTGGTGGCCTCCTTGTGGGGTGGGTGTCGCACCCCCGTTCTCCCTCCGTGGAGTGGTCATTGCGCCATCCCACCTGTGGTGTTTCCTCTCCTGGTGTTTCGTTGGGGTGGGTATTTCACCACTGTCTTGGGGGAAAAAGTCACGTCCCCGTTGCTGGAGGTAGTAGGTGTCCGTGGTGTGAGGTGTTGAAGGAGGGTGGTTCAGTGGGGGTGTAACTATGTCTGGGTCTCGATGGTGTGCATACGTGACGTAGAGAGTGCAGGATTGTGTGGTCTCCTGGAGGAGTTGGAGCGTCCCACAGACACACCGTTTCTTGCCGTGGGCAGGTGCAGATCCTCTCCCAGGGAAGTTGGCTTGGTGGGAGTTTCCACTGAGCTTGGTGTATGCATAGTGTTATGGTGGATGTGTTGGGTGTGTGGGGGGCAGGGGTGGGTTGTGTTGGTGGTGTGGGCAAGGGTGTGGTGGTGTATCTGGCCGTTGGGCACGAGAGGCGGCCAGATCTGGAGGTGGTGGTGGTTAGGACTGGTGTGGGTGGCGATGGGGGAGTGTGGCTGCGTGGTATGGTGGCTGTGTGTGGTGGTGTGGTGTGGATGTTTGGTGGTGCGGTGTGGATGTTTGGTGGTGCGGTGTGGGTGGTGTTCGGAGAGTGGGCGTGTGGTCTGGGGCGGGCTGTGGGCGTGGAGTGAGGGGAGGCTGGTGCAGGTGTAGAGGTGGTGGCGGGTGGTGTGTGGTGCTGGAGACATGGCGGGGTGGCTGGGGGTGGGCTGGGAGTCCATTGGTCAGTTGACTGGATTTGTGGTAGTTGCATGGTGGTGGGAGGCAAGGTGTGAGGTGAGGCTGCCGAGGGGGGTGGGAGATGGGTGGATGGTGAGGTGGGGGAGTTGCCCGGACAGGTGGGGGTAGGTGAGGATGCTGGGGAGGAGGAGGAGGGTGTGAAGCAACAGGTGTATGAGCCAGATGGGGAGTCCGGCGTGGTGGTTGGTAGAGAGGTGATGTGGTGGGCAGGGGTAGGAGCGTGGCGTTGCCAGGGGGTGTCAGCTGGTTAGGGATGCACGTGGCGGTTGGTTGCGATAAGTGGGTGGGGTGTTGTAGTAGTTGATGGTGACTTGGTAGAGGTTAGGGACGTGGGTAGTAGTGTAGGGTCCCACGAACCGTGGTGAGATATTGTTGGGAGTTGGGAGTTTGGCCACGAGTACTAAATCACCTGGTTTGTAGGGGCTAGCTGGGACAATGTCTGGTTGCAAATCTTGATGTTTCTGGAAGTGATGCAGCCGTCTCTTGAGGTGGTGAAGGGGGTCGGACATCGGGGATTGGCGGGAGGCTGGAGGTGTTGTCGTAATGGAAGGAGGAGAGGGGTCTTCCCAAATACTCGTAAGAGAAGCCATCGTCCTGGGGGCAGGAGTTTATCCCCCACTGCACAGTTTTGACATGGGCTGGCCAGTCCTCGTTCTTGGTCTCCTCAGTTCGTGCCCGCATCTGGTTGAGGAGAGTGCGGTGGCTCCTTTCACATATTCCATTTCCTTGGGGCCAATAGGGAGTGGAGTGGGATATCCTGTAGCCGAGAATGGTGGCGAGGTCCTGCCATACTCGGCTGGTGAACTCCGGTGCATTGTCTGAGTGCAGGTGAAGTCTGGCGCATTGTCTGAGTGCAGGGCTTGGGGGACACCAAATTACGGGAAGATGTGGCGGACAAGGGCGTCAGCCATGGCTACGGCGTGGTGCTCCTTGGCCGGACATGGGATGAAGAATTTGGAGTATGTATCCACGAAGGTGATGATATAGCCGGCTTTAGGGGGTAGCGGGGCGATTACATCCATGGACAATAATTGCCATGGTTTGTGGGTGGTGATGTTTCCTAAGGGGCTCAGCATGCGGGTGATGTCCTTGTCTAGCGCGAGGCTCGGCAGGCCTGGGTAACTTGTCTGGCCAGGTTGGAGGGGCTAGGTGTCCAGTAGGTGTCATTCAACACTTGTAGGAGTTTTTTTGTGCCAAGATGGATGCCATTGTTGGAGTGGAGGTGGGTCATGGCTTCGAGGGCAGTCTTGGGATCGAGCACTACATGTCCCAACTGGGTGAACAAGTGGTCGCCCTGTTGGTGGAGTTTAGAGTTTACCTGGGGTGGTATCCAGGGGGGCCCGATGTTTGTTGCGCCATTGCTGTAAGAGGTCTGGTTTGGTGTGGATGGAGTTGATCGGTAGTCGGGATAGGGGATCGGTGTTGGTGTGTAGTTTGCCAGGGCTATAGGCTATCTCATAGTTGAATTCTTTGAGAGTTTCCCTCCATCGGATGAGTTGGGCATCGTGAGTGGTGGACTGGCATAACCATTGGAGCAATTGGTGGTCAGTGACGACGGTGACGTGTGTCCCCGAGAGGTAGGCTCGTAAATGCTCCAATGCCCAAACGATGCCTAGGCATTCTCGTTTGGTGGTGGCATAGTTTTTCTCAGCTTGGTTGAGGATGCGGCTGATGCAGGCGATGTTGTATTCCTGTCCTTCTTGAACCTGGGTGAGGACGGCGCCAATTGCCATTAGACGCGTCCGTGTACAAGCGGAAAGGCAAGGAGTAGTCAGAGAATGAGACGACCGAGGCCGTGATGAGGTTAGTTTTTAGGGCGTGGAATGCTGTGATCCGCTCGTCTGTCCAGGTGAACGGTTTGCCCTTTTTGTCATGTCGTGGAGAGGTTTGGCAATGTTGGTGAATCCCTTTACAAAATGCCGGTAGTAAGAGGTGAGCCCCAGGAAAGTGCAAACTTCGTGGACATCTCGGGGCACGGGAAGGTCTGTGATGGCATGCAGCTTGTTGGGGTCAGGTGCTTCGAGGTAATGTGTCCAGGAAGACGATGGATTGGGCAGCCAAGACGCATTTTGATGGTCTGAGTTTGAGTCCAGCCTGGTGGATACACAGGAAGACCTTTCTGAGGAGCTGGAGGTGGCCTGCCCATGTCTGGCTGAAGGTGATCACATCATCCAGGCATGCCAGGCAGACCTCCCAGGTGAGGCTGATGAGGACTGACTCCATTAATCTGGAAAACATGGCGGGGGCATTGCAGAGTCTGAATGGAAGGATGCTGTATTCATAGTATTTTTCGTTGCTGGTGGAAAACACTGTTTTTCCCCTGTCCTCTGGGTGTATGGGTACTTGCCAGTATCCCGATTGTAAGTCCAAGGAAGAGAACCAGGATGCTCTGTATAGGAAGTCGAGGGAGTCGTCTATCCTGGGTAGGGGAGTGGCATCCTTGGTGGTTACGTCATTGAGTCGCCAGTAATCCACACAGAAATGCATGATGCTGTCTTTCTTCTTGACCAGCATGACGGGGGAGGACCACAGGCTAGTGGAGGGTCAGATGACACTGGCATCAGGCGTATCGGGGACCTGCCGGTCTTCCTCAGCTCGTTGTTTGTTTTTTGTTTCCGCCGTGATTGTCGGCGAATGGGTGGCCCTGTGGTGTGGATTTCATGCGTCAAGTACATGGTGTGGCTAATGTCTGCTGGTCCTTACGCAAAGAGGTCTTGGAAGTCTAGGAGGAGATGTTGGAGACTGTCTGCTTGGTGAGGTGAGAGGTATTCAGGTAGGGGGGGAGGGTGGCAGGCGGGAGGGGGGTGCACAGGGCTCAGCTTTCTCCATCTCTCCAACCACTAATTCTTTGGGCAGGATGAGTGGGGTAGTGGAGATATTGGCGATGCGTACTGCTCCGAGGTGTGGGGGGAAGGTGGGGGTCAATAGGCAGGAGAAGAGGGCTCCCGATGGTAGGCTGGGGGAGAACAGGATGGAGGTTCTGGTGGGCCTGCTCAGGTGTTGACAGGGCTCGTGCTGGGGGGGGATGGTCAGGGCAGAGGCTATGGTTGCTAGGAAGGTGGGGTGTGGAGAAGAGGGGTAGGAGGCAGGGTGGAGGTCAGGGGGGGTAGGGTGAGGGTGCGCACGTTCAGAATGGTTGGGGGAGGGGGGGTGGTCTGGAGGCTTCTGGAACTGGAGACGTCTGTTGTGACAACTGATGTTTGTGTGCAGTTTTTGTAGGAGATCCAGTCCTAAATAACCATCATATGCACAGCACTTTGAGTCAAAGATGAGAAACTTATGTTGGGTGGAGACTTGCTGATGGGTGTTGGCACGCAGGGCCCAGTTTTCCCCATGTATTGGCAGGGGGCCATCCCCTGCATCCACTAGATGAGCTGAGGTGGGAAAAGCTGGCCAAAAGCTGCTTTGTGGCGGAAGTAAAAGTGGATGTAGAGGCACGACCTGGCTGCTCCCGTGTCAACCAGTAGCCTAACATTTACCCCATTCAGTCTCATCTTGTAGACTGGGGGGATGGTAGTTTTGTGAGGTGGCCCCCGCCACCGTGGGGAGGTGCGGGAGCGGTCCTTAAAAATCCAGCATCTGCGGGATGTTATCTTCCTACGGCTCCATCTCCCCAGGGTCGGGGCAGTTGACGGGTAAGGTGTTGTCCTCGGGATCCTCGTTATCCATGGACGAAACCTTGCGGCGCCCCTGGGAGGTTGCATTGAGCTGGGCAGCCTTGAGCTGCTCCCGGATATCGTGAAGGGGACAATTGTAGCTGCTGGCAGTAAATTCCCAAGAATTGATGGATATGATATTTGTATTCTCCTTGGGGGTGGGGCGTCTTTTGGTTGGGTGTGCCCTGGGTATGGGAGGAGGGGTCGATGGAGGACTTTTGTGGGCTGGGGGCACCCTTGGCTTGTGGTGTGGTGGCGCCTTTAGGGTAAGGAATTTGCTCACCACGCCGATGTGTTGTAGGGTGGAGCAGGTGGCTAGGAGACGTCTTACCAGCTGGATATCTTTGTCCAGGGCTCCCGTGGGGTCATGTATTTTAACCCCTACACCGCGGGGTTGTCAGAGGTGCGCTGCGCCATTCCCGCGAGGATATTCGCGCTCCGACTGACTTTTAAAAAATATTTGCCAAAAATCAGTTATTAGTCCCAGAATATTATAATTACAAATGCTTATGGCACATACCTTCAGCTTTCTCCCGGGAAGTTTTTTTTTTTTTTTAGCACTCGTTGACTACTGTAGGACTTGTGGAGACTTCTGAAGTTGGGTAACTAAGTCTCCACTTTACACTTACCAACATCCTCTAATCTGAATACCACTACCAGATATTATCACTAGAAACACTATTGAATGATTTCCAAGTAGTTTGGAATCCATACTAAAAAAAAAACACTGTGAAAGCAATGTAAAATACGAGTGCGTATGAGCCTCCCACTCCCACTAATTCGCCGCTGGTGTTCTGTCATTTCTTACTCATATACACACTCACACTTTATTATTTCTAGTACTTTATTACACTTATATATACTGTATCTACAGTCCTTTACCGCTTCCCACATGATGTTTAGTAGGGGTAGAGGTCACAGGGCCTTTTATAACAGGCGCAAAAGCGGGAGAAATGGACGGGCGTAATTTCACCGTGACGGACGAGAACGAACTGCTGTATCTCGGTAGCAAAGAGTTGAAAATGTCAGCTGCTAATGTATATGCTAAGAAATAAGTCGTAGGAAATCTGGGCAATACATATAAATTAGGTAGTTCCAGGTGAATATAAATATCACTCAGGCTTCTCCCTTCCTTTCTTATATACATTTATGTTACGAGAGTAGCTCATACGGCATATTTCACGGGAAAAAAAAGCAGGAGAAATTAGCAGACGAGTCCAGGCTGGATGCTGCTATGTGATAATTAGCCAATTCAAGGTGTATGGCACTATCAATTACCTTATTTTTTATATATATAAATTATTTTGTATAAGAATAGGGCATAGGGCTCATTTCAATGGATGAAAACAGTGGAAAAATCCAGGGAAGATTTACTTAGCACAGAGCGGCTGAGCAGACGACATGAGAGGGTAATGGAGGGGAGGTACGGAGGGGAGTCTAGAATGGGGGAAAATGGCTAAATTGTCAACAATGGATGGGAGTACTGATGACATTAGCAGGTCTGAGTATTGTTGGACATTGGCAGTGCTGATAGATGATACAAGTCACCACCTGAAAGCCCGGGGGAATTCAAAATAACACAGAGTCACTCAAGTGACGCCCCGCGGTATGATCCATTGCACCCGACCGTCACAAAAGTGACGACCCGCGGTTAAGGGGTAAAATGTTCTCTGATGACACTGGGGAGGATCCTTAGGAGTGTGTTGAAGATATGCTGTTCCTGGGTTGCTGCATCAGTTTCCGGGTATGCAGCGGTGACAAGCAGCCTGGCCTTGACGAGGGTGTCGTCTGTCGTAGGTGAGGGTGTCGTGCTATGATAAAGCCAAGACTTTTCCCAAGGATGGTGTGACTGCTTGGGTCACAATTTCGGTGAAGTTTGGCCATGTCAGCTCTGGGACGATCTTGGGTGCGATGCTTGCCACTGCTTTGCCCAGGTGAGGCAGGGTAACTGCTACTTTCTGCCTATCGTCCTCGAACCGTAGGTCCAGAAGTGGCTTGATCATGGATAGGTATATGTCAATATCACATTGCTGCGAGTCGAATTTGGGCAATTGCACGTGAGATTTGGTCGCCATTTTGCTATACTTTCCCTTTGTTCCTTGCTGCTGACCAGATCAAGAACCATTGCTACCCACCAGCGTTATGTGACGTGTTCAAGTTCAACTACTTGCCTTTTGATCACGTGCATTAGCATAGGGTTCTTTTCTAGACCGGGTCTAGGGCATACAACTAGAGGAACAGAGCATAAAAACTCTGGTCAGCCAACCTTACACGTATATTGCCTTAAATTCACACAGCACTGAATACAGTGTAGATATATAAAAATGGCACAATACACAATACAGGTTTCAGGCACTTCAGGTATTTTCAGGATCAGAGGACTCCTTCTGGGCTACTGCCACCTCGGCTGCTCCAGGTGTTTGCCCTGTGTAGGGGGACTCCCATCAGGCGTGTCCTCTCTCTCTGGGGGCACAGGACTGCCGCTGGGGGGCTGGGTCATCCGGAGTGTACTGCAGAGTGGCTTGGAGAGAGGCCCTTTCCTTAGGGGGCCTCGGCGGTGAGTTCGGTCCTCGGGACTGGGACCAAAAAGGGACAGTAGGCGCACTTGCCTGCACCCACTCCGGGGAGGAGGTCGTCGTCCAATGGGGCTGGGGAGGTCACGCCCTGAGGTCCCGGGGGCGATTGATTGATTGATTGTAGTAAAATCTGGCGGCGCAACTGCCAGGGTCATATGCCGCCGGACAACAAGCTAAAAGATGCAGCAAGTAAAAAGTGAATAATAAAAAAAAAGTTAATAACAATTATTAGAAATAAAACACTGAAAAGTATAAAGGAATAGATAAAATATCAATTACCTATAAAAGGGGAAGGAGGCCCGCCTCCCGAAGAAAACTAAAAACATCAGTAAAATTGCTAGAGGCTCCACCAAGCATCGAAGAGAGACAGTAGGCACCATCTGTCCCTCTATGCCTATGCAGGAATCTCTGATGTAGGTCCCCCAAACTTGGACACTCGACCAGCAAGTGACGGACAGTAAGGGGAACAAGGCAATCATCACAGTACGGTTGAGTCTCACCACTCATGAGAAACCCATGTGTAAGCCAAAAGTGCCCAATGCGAAGACTAGCAAGAGCCACCTCCAAACGCCGTGACATGGAGGGGAGAACCCTTGGCACGACCACTCTCTGAAAGATTTCTTTAAATTCATTATGAGCAACACCATCCCAGTGTCGCAGCCAACATGTACGAATTCTGGACCGCAAGTGAGATGTTATATCAGAAGCAGGAAGTGGATAGTTGTTTGGGGCTACTGAGAAGCCGCAGCTTTAGCTAAAGTGTCTGCCTTCTCATTGCCCACTACACCCACATGTGCGGGAACTAAACAGAAATCCACTTTCTTACCCCGACGACAAATGAGGAACAGCCACTCCAAAATAGCTAAGACAATAGGATGGGAAGAGTTAAAAGAGTCCAGGGCCAAAAGCGCCCGTTGAGAGTCGCTAAAAATAGTAAAATAAGTGTCGTGGTGAACAAACACCAACTTCAGGGCTAAAACGATAGCTGATAACTCTGCAGTAAAAACTGAGGCAGCCAAAGGAAGACTACCTCCACGGCTAAAACTGGGAAATACCACTCCAAAACCAACACCAGAGGCGGATTTAGAGCCATCAGTATACAGAGGCACAGAACCATCATGACTAGAAAAATGCTCTAAAAATAACCGTAAAAGAGACGGAGGAGCGACAAAATCCTTTGAGCCTGACAGACCTGCAGAAAGTTACCTTGGGCAAGATCCAAAGGCACAACCCTCGGGATCCGAACAGGACTGACAGGTAATGCCGACAAACCAAACTCCTCCATGACATCCTGAACCCTATAGCCAAACGGATGAGGCATGTGAGGATGCCTACTATAACACAAAAAACAAGACTGTTGCATCACACACCCACAGGCAAGTGAGTCTGGAAGGCAACGAATCCAGAGCCAGCACCACGCTGCAACAGACTGACATAGCAGACCTAAGGGAAGCACTCTAGCCTCCACCAACAAGCTGGGAATCGGGGATGACCGAAAAGCCCCAGTTGCAAGGCGAAGACCAGCATGATAGACAGCATCTAGTTTATAGTCTGGAGTCTGTGGCAGAGGAGTAGACCTCACAGCCATATGATAGCTTGGATATTACAAAAGCCTGAAACAGATGCAAAAGTGTCTTCCGATCAGCACCCCAAGAGGTATGGGACAGAACCCTCAATAGATTGAGAGCCTTTATACATGATACTTTAAGATTTGCCAAGTGTGAGACCCAACTCAAACAGCAGTCAAACGTCAGGCCCAAGAATTTCGTCTCTGCCACACAACAGAGTCTCCTGCCACAAAGCTGGAGATCAGGGTCTGGGTGTACCCCTCTCATCATACGAAAGTGCATAGCCACAGTCTCAGAAGGAGAAAACCGAAAACCCTTGGAAGTGGCCCAGGAAGAAATCTTGTCCAAGGCAAGCTGCATACGCTGCTCAACAGCAGACATGCGGAAGCCAGAAAACCATATAGCTAAGTCATCCACATAAATAGATAAGGATAACCCAGCAGGCACAGTGTCAAGGCTACCATTGATGGCCACCGCAAACAAGGAAACACTTAAGACACTCCCATGGCACATTCCTCCCAGCACAGCGGCACAGAGAGGGTAGAACCCACACGGACTCGAAACCCATGATCAGTCAAGAAGTCTCCAAGCAACTCAGGCAGGCGACCACGTAGACCAAAGGCATAAAGTTGTTGGAGGATGTCATGGCGCCAGACAGTGTCATAAGCCTTCTCAAGGTCAAAGAACACAGCCACAAGATGTTGCTTAGAAGCAAAAGCTTCACAGATCGATGCTTCTAGCCTGATAAAGTTGTCCGAAGTACATCGGAATTTACGGAAGCCACTCTGCGAAGAAGAGAGAAAGCAACCCTTCTCTAGAAACCACACATGCCTGATACTGACCATCTTTTCGAATAGTTTGCACACACACGATGTTAAAGCAATTAGGGGATAGTTGGAAACCTGGGAATGGTCCTTACCAGGTTTGGGAATGGGGAGGACAATACCCAACTTCCAACTCTTGGAAATGGAGCCCCTCACTCCAAACCCTGTTAAAAAGGTCCAATAAAAACTGAAGTGAATCAGTTGGCAGATGACGAAGCATAACGTATGGAATTTCGTCCGGCCCAGAAGTAGCACGTAGCTCACGGAGACTAAAGTCTAAATTATATGGCTCTCCGCCACTAGAGTGAAAGTCAAGACCCAGCCTCTCCTAATTCCTACGGAGGCTAGCACACGGCTTAGAAGGATCCTTTTTTGAGACAGCATAAAACAGAGGCTACTGTATCTGGTGCTGACATAAGATCTCCCTGAAGTCGCAACACCGGTGGGGAGGGGGGCGAGAACCTACCAGAAATCTTGCACACCTTTTTCCACACCATTGGCATTGGAGTAGAGGACGTAATCGTAGAAACCTACGACCTCCATGAGTTGCGGCGAGCATCCTTCATGATCCGTCTATAGTGAGCATGTGCTTTGCGAAACTGGACTTTTAGAAAAACATCACGATTGGCAGAATACCGACGGGCAGCCGCTTTGTAAGCTCCTTTTGCTATAGAGCAGTCATCATTCCACCACGGCACAGGTCTCCGGGAAAAAACACCAGAAGTCCATGGGATGGAATGAACCTCTGCTGAGAAAAGAGTCCAAGTAAAATATTGTTCGACATCATCTATAGTTGGAAAATCAGCAACCTTGGAGGCATATACACATAGTTCCCCAAAGAGAGACCAATCGGCCCTATCCAGACACCATCATGGCATATGGGCTACAGGAACCAAGCGAGTAATCTGGACCAACACAGGATAATGGTCACTACCATGCAGATCATCCAAAACCTCCCAAGAAAAATCAAGGGCACAATCAGAGGAGGAGATAGTGAGGCCAATGACAGAATTCGTGCCAATCTGAACATGGAAATGGGTCGGCCTCCCATCGTTTAGGACAACCAAATCTAAATCCGCGACCAATGAGGCAAGAAGATCACCCCAGGAATTTGAAAGTGAGTCACCCCACAAAGGATGGCGGCCATTAAGGTCACCAAGGAGTAGAAAAGGGGGTGAAAGTTGACTGATAAGGGTCTCCAGATCAGCATGCATAACAGGAGCGGAAGGTGGAAGGTACAGACAACAGATGGTATAGCACCTGCCAACGTGCATCTGTACTGCTAGAACTTGAAGAGTAGACTGTATTGCAAAGGAAATATAGGGGACATCATAGCGGCACAAAATGGCACATCCACCGCTGTGACCACCAGGAGGAGATGCATGGAAGACCTCATACCCCCTAATAGAAGGAAACGGTCTATCCCCCACTACTGTCTCCTGGAGACAGACACATAGTGGGCTCACAGCAGAGAGTAATAACTGCAATTCCTCCCAGTTTGCCATGGCACCCCTACAATTCCATTGAAGACAAATTGGAACTGATTGAGCCATATTGATTATTATTACCGAGCGGGTTTGGATTGATGCTTATGAAAGCCCTTTGGAAGAGCCTGTCCAGCACCAGAAACCCGCACCCTCTGTCTAACATCCGAAGGCAAACATGAGGATGAGGAAGTAAGTTTTACTACACTCCTTCTTGGAAAGGGCACACCAGTTTGTTTGGAAGGCTGCTTGGGGACCGCCTTTAGAGACGTAGGATGGCCAGTGCCCCCAACAGAAGCCCCAGAAGTGGAAGTAGAGTCCATAGGACTCGAATCACTTGAGGAGGCCGACTCATGCTTCAGATCTGAAGCACCAACGAACTGTTCAACAACATCCTCAGGCGGGGACCGGATTGGAGCTGAGCCATCATCTTCTGCCGTCACCTGGCTAGTTCCCTCAGCCCGTGGGACAGAGGCAACAGGAAAGGAGTCTACAGAAGGGCCAACAACAGAGACCATAGGTGGTTGGTCCTCCTGTTCAGAGGACTCTGATGAATAACGGTGACGTTTGGCAGGTGCAGATGGAGCAGAGACTGGAGAAGACACTATGGGAAGACTCTTGAGATTCACCACAAGCAGGTCGAACCGGAACTACAGCCGAGGAGGAAGGCTCGAGGACAGAACCATTGTCAGACCCAGAAGTACATGCTGTTGAATGCGACTTGGAAGTCGTATTCCTAGAGAAGACGCTTGGACTCGATCTGGAGAGTGCGGCAGCAAATGTAACTCCTTGGCGAACAAACATAGATCGTACACGATCCATAGCCTCAGGAAAACTCAGCCTTTCCTTGGTACACAGGGACAAAACCTCCTTCTCAAATCTGTACCTATCACATGACTTAGATGATGCTGCATGGCTACCACCACAATTAACACAACACTCAGGACTAACGCAGTCCTTTCCTTCATAAATGTCCATCCCACAGGAAACACAGTGGAGGCAAGCCAAGGACTAGACGCCAGCAGGACCGACCAATATGACCATAACGATGGCAGTGAAAACACCTCTTCGGTATAGGAACATACTCCTTAACTCAAAGGTGATACCAACCAGCAGTCAAAATCTCAGGAACACAGAGGTCAAATGTTACGATCAGCGTCGGCGTTGGAACTAGGTCACCACAAATCTTCTTCTTAATTCATTCCACTTTTACAACATATTGATCAGCAAGTTCTCTTGTTAATCGTGCCTCTTCATACATCATCAATTTTCTAGCATAAAAGATGCCTCTGGAGGAATTTAATGAACCAGGAGGTGTACAGGATACAGGCTGATCCCCCCAAAAGGTCAGGGACAACATATGTTTACTCGTATCTGCATCAGGCACTTCAACTTGCAAGCTACCGTCAGCCTGAGGAACAACCTTAGGGGACTTACCACAGATTCTTACCAGTGCTCTTTGCATATCTAACACATCACATTTCCTTAAATCCACCCCTTCCTTGGAGCGCACAACAAAAACTTAACAAACAACTCTTGTTGTTCGCATGGGTCAAATAGAGACCGGACAGCTCTCATGGGACGAGAATGGCACCGCTTAAATGGAGGTCGACATTCACTGGACGCCTCATTAGGCTCCAGGGTCGCCACAAGGGACTGAGAGTTCATAGCATTGTCCTGAGGCATGTAAAAGCGTCGTGGCATCAGGATGTCGGCCAATTGATTGGTATTTGTCTCCACAGAACACACAAAAACCTTCATTCCCCCACCCCTCCACCCACCATGGTGCTCAACAAGGGGAGGTTGTATGCCAGGGACAGCACCACTGGCGACCCCAGAGGCAGCAGGAGAGTATATGTGGGTAATCACTGGGGGTCCTGGACGAGGGTGACTCCAGGACAATAGGAGCCACCAGGCCCCCCAGTGCCCACTTGACCCTAGCCAATGCATGACCAGCCGATTGACCTGGTCGGGCCGAACCAGGCCGCTCGTCTAGCTGGAATAAGGGACCAAAGAGGTGTATTGCTAGCTGCAGGGTGCACCGTGCAATATCGCTCAACCTCCAGGACTCCCGTCTCCCAGCATTACGGGATGCCATGCACGACAAACACGTGGGGAGGCAACAGTCCCACCCTAGATGGGAAGTGGGCAGGGAGTAACATCACCAGTAGATCTCCTCCACTAGTGATGTTGGGAGTGCTTGGTCCATGAGGTCAACAAATGCTGAACCCTACAAAGGTAGGCATGCCTCCAAAGTAGGTGGCACTGCCAATCATGCTTCAAGCCCTACCACCACGTCAAGGTGACCTCCTGCAGCAGGGGTTCCTGGGGGCGCCTCGGGAGTCTGGAGACTGCAGTCTCCCTCCGGTCGGGTCGCTGTAAGGGGTGGGCTGCGGCATCCTCTCCTTCAGAAGTCCGGCAGTAGGTGGTCTCGCCTGGGCGCTGGTTGCACCGCTCGAACCCCCCGGGGTCACAATGGGGCCTTGCCGGTCCACCTCCAGGTGTAGCTCCTCCTGGGGGCTGCCTCTGTGGAGAGAGTAGGAGGGGTGTCCTGCTCAGCTGCAGGAGGGGTGGGCCAACCAATGGACATCCTCTGTAGGGGAAGTCACAGTGGGCGAAGGACGGGTGGTGTGCGTTCCCTCCCTGGCACGGCTAGTGGCCGTTGCCGAGGTCCCAAGGGGAGCAGAGGTAGAGCTGCTAGTAGCCGTCTCTCTCCAGCCGGTGAGGCTAGTGGCTGTCACCAGGGCCCGACTTCCTGGCAGGACTGTGGGTGAGATACGGCATTTGGCCATCACCTGTCCACTGGTGTGGCTAATGGATATCACCGGGGCCCTATTGGGCGAGGTGCAGCTAGTGGCTGTCACCGGGGCCTTGTTCCCCAAGTGGACTGTGAGCTGGGTGCAGCTAGTGGCCATCACTCACTCACTGGTGCAGCTAGTGGCTGTCACCGAGTTCCTGTGAGGGGAGGGGACGGCAGATGAAGTGTGGCTAGTGGCCGTCACCCGCCTGCTGGTGCGGCTTGTGGCCATCACCGAGGTCCAGGTCCCAGAGGCAGCTGCAGAAGGAGGGCGGGCGGTCGCCATCTCTCCTTTAGTGTGGCTAGTGGCCATCACTGGTTTCTGCAGAGGGGGGTATGCAGCTATGGAGCAGCTAGTGACTGTCTCCTGCCTAGTGCGGCTAGTGGCCGTCACTCAGGCGCTGTCTGGGACTGAGATATCAGCCCCACCCCGAACCTGTTGAGCGCTGGTCCGGCTGGAGAGTAACCTGCTGGGGCTGCGGAGTTGGTGTTGGTCTGTCTGAGGGTAAGAGGGGCACAAGGTATTAGGGGATGTAGGCCCATCTGGTCCTATCCCTATATGTGCCTCCTGGTGGCCTCCTTGTGGGGTGGGTGTCACACCCCTGTTGTCCCTCCTTGGGGTGGTCGTTGCGCCATCCCACCTGTGGTGTTTCCTCCCCTGGTGTTTCATTAGGGTGGGTATTTCACCTCAAAGTTCAACTACTTGCCCTCTGATTATGCGCACTAGCATAGGGTTCTTATCTAGACCGGGTCTAGGGCACACAACTAGACGAACAGGGCATAAAAACTCTGATCAACCAACCTTACACATATATTGCCTTGAATTCACACAGCACTGATTACAGTGTAGATATATAAAAATGGCACAATACACTATACAGGTTTCAGACACTTCAGATACTTTCAGGACCAGAGGACTCTGTCTGGGCTACTGATGTCTCGGCTGCTCCAGGTGTCGGCCCGGTGTAGAGGAAGTCCCGTCAGGTTTGTCCTCTCCCTCTGGGGACATGGGACTGCAGCTGAGGGGCCGGGTCATCTGAAGTGTACTGCAGGACGGCATGGAGAGAGGCCCTTTCCTTTGGGGGCCTTGGCAGTGAGTCCGGTCGTTGGGACTGGGACCAAACAGGTGTAAGACGCTGCACTTTGGTGAGAGAAACAAAGTTCTCTGGTAGCTATTTAAAGAGTTTATTGCTGGGGCAACAGGTACAGTGTTTCTCTCGAGAGTGGCAGCTCGAGACGGACTTACATCTGCTTGCCTCTTCGTGGGAAGGACAATTGGCTCAACGCTTTTAAGATCTAGCAGTGGGGACATACAGTG
>JAGKTI010002116.1:0-31328 GCA_018397915.1 Birgus latro
TGCTGAACAAAGGCCTCCTCCAACATTTCCACCAACATGTCCAGTTAATAGGAACACGGGCAGGTATTTGGGGATGATTAGGTAGAGATGTATACTGCAGCCACAATAATGCCATCTTTAATATGACATCCATTATATTACAAATTTTATCATATTCCAATTGGAAATTGGTAAGAAGAAGGTATATATAAAGCACTACAGACATTTCCGATCGTGTTTCTTCTGATCGTTTTAAAATCAATTTCGTTGCCCGCATGACCTGCGTCGCACGGTCAAAGAGGGGTTTAGAAATACCTGTGGTGAACAGGAAAATGTGTATGACAGGCTGGGATTCTGGTGGACAATATGGCTGGGGCATTAATAGCTAATGGGTTTTAAATTAGTCGTTTAAATGCCTCGAACGTTTTATTAGAATCATCCTTCAAGACAGATAATGTTGTTGGTGGTGATGGTGGCAGAATATAGATGGGTATGATGAGCTGAATTATGGTCTTGGTGAGAAGTGGAGCAGGTGAGCATAACCTAAAAATATAAGAGTGGTAGATTTAATGGTTGCTGTGCAGTAAGGGATTATTTCCCAGGTTACTCAAACAAGACAACTCCACGTTTTTTTTTTTTTTTTTCACTTTCTTGGTCCTGTGACGAAGAATGACCCATAGTTTTATTGGGGATCTCTGTATTATAAAACTGCTTTATTTTATCGGGCAATTTGTTTTCTGTGGTCCTGCATAATCGGTCTCTTGAAATACTGGTTCAATATTTCAAAGTGAAGGCATAGATTTATTGCCGGCAATTGGGGTTTACTGTGGGTAACGACACACAGACATTTTCTCTTTTATTAGTACTATTACGTGACAGATTCATTCAGCTTGGTTGATAAACTTGTACTGAACGAGTTAGATATAGATATTCCTAATACTCCTTACCTATGAAATATGTCCGTTACGCTCTAATAAAATTATGTACCAGCGGCAATAATGAATCATACAGGCTTAATCGTTGTTAAAGAGTTATCACGTTTTACGGTTACGAGCACGGAAGTCCATTTCTGGGTACAGTTAGGGGTAATTCCCTACACCCGTCTTTTCTCTCCCGTGGGTCTTTATTTACCACAAGGATCAACCTTTCTCAGTGGACATATTTTCCCCACTTGGGGCAATTTCCCTTAATAAACTAATTTTTTCAAATGCACCTGTTTATCTACATGAACCTATTTCCATCATGAATATATTTTAGCCTAGTGATCCATTCTCTCTCCAAGGACGAGCTTTGTCATTGACACAGTATTGCTCATGCACCTGGATTCCCAACAGGAACCTACTCACGCATGGATATTTTTCCACAATTAGCCAATTTTCCCCACTGACCTATTTTCCCACATGAACAATTACTCCTCAGTGGTAAGTACGGAATTCATAAACCTACCTCTTAACCAGTGGATGCACTTCACTATGGAACTATTGTAACTCATTAAACCTATATACCTACTTCGCCAGCATTTCCGAGCATTATCCCTTATGGATCAGTTTTCCATATTGACCTATTCCCAACATGGATATATTCACTCAAGTTATCTTTTCCCACGGGCCAATATTTTCGCTTCCCGCCCATCATCACACCAACCCAACCCATCAACGCACATTGCCACAACATCACAGTCTGTCACAGAAATAGGAGAACATAAACCCGCCTCCTGAACTGTCCTTCATGGTAGACACTCACCCACCCCACTTGAACAACACACCAATCCCAACCCACTTCACGTCAATTAACTGACCCAACAACCCCTTCCCACCCCACTTAAAGGGTAACCACCTCATCGAAATCACCCCACCAGGATTGCTCACCCATTACACCCAACCTTCCTGTCAAATCATCATCCTAGATCAATCTCCCAATCCTCCAGGCCACCAACCTACACCATGTTCCACTAGCCGGATGACACACAATTTTACACACACACACACACACACACACACACACACACACACACACAGAAAGAGAGAGAGACAGACAGAGAGACAGAGAGGTACAGCTGCTTATACTACAGATGGCAACTGTTAAACTAGTCTAATAGCAGATAATAATAATGGGAGGTTGCCAGGCCGACGAAGGGTTGGATATGGGTTTTATTCTGGCTAACGACACATAATTTTACGCATTACAGGTAAATGTCACGCTCAACAGAGTTAAAGCATGGATTTTATTCTGGGTAAGGCCATCTGATTTTACCTGCCATATCTTCAGCAAGGCTTCGTAGTTTCTGGTATATGCCTTATCTCTAAAGTATGGATTTGTCTTCTTGTTAAAACAAGATTATTTTACCCATTAATTCGATATCCCTTGGTGGACACTGGGGCAAATTACTTTCTTAAGCACTGTTTTCTGCAAAGTCAACAGTATTTATCTCCTAATTCACTATTCCACCAACGGTAGTCCTAATAAAAAAAACTATTTTTTTTTGCCAGTAAAAATTTGCGGGACTAACTAAATCTGACATTACATGTAGACACCCTGGATATGATTTTCTATACGTGTTTCATACAAACATAGAGTCTATCTCTCACAGAGACAAAGATATAAAAGAAAATTGACATTCCAACTTGAAGGGAGGTCACAGGTCAAATCTGCCATCATATTTAGACTCACTCTGTATGACTTCCTGTATAAGTATACTACAACATGTAAACCAGTATGTTAAAGGAAAGGAAATATAAAGGATTTAAAGTTTAAAAATAGAAAATTGGCCATAAGTCGGTCATCTTGGATTTTTTCCCAAAATTTCGAAAAGACAGGCATCAACCGCCTATATGGCCCTACAACCTACAAAAAAATGAGAAATCTCCAACAAATTATTTCAGACATATACAGCGTGGAATGGACGTACGGACAAACTGACTTATGGACGTACGGACAAACTGACTTATGGACGTACGGACGAAAGAACATGACCTAACCGAAGATTCCACTTCGTGAGAAACGAGATGGAATAACAAAGATATGATACTGGGACAAGGTCTAGGGTAAAATGCCTACTGAAAAATCCTCTATTTGCAACATAAATTACGGGAGGGACACAAACATTGATATAAGATTGAAGGTGATATACAATATTTCTGCAATAACGTTAATATCCTTTCAATAAGACTTCCAAAACTTTGTACAGTTACGTACCTATTTTGTACAGTTACGTACCTGTTTCACTCATATGTTCACAATATTACCTAGTAACAGAGATGATGTACTCTACTAACATCACTTGCCCCCTGGGCTTTACCAATTCTCCTGGGCAGAGGACCCCATCTCTATCCCCATCACCCAGAGATGGACCAAGGTCATCAAGCACCAGCAAGGCTGTCTACACTCACAACATCTAACTCATAAAAGGAATCCGGGTTAATGTTCAGATCATTTATGTTGTCCTGACAGGTGGAGCAACAGACGCAAGAAACAGTGGGGCGAGTTGTTGAGCGCAGCTTTTGTCTGTGCTCATTAACGGGTAGAGTGAAAAGTGGTGAAGGGGTAGTAAGGGTGAGAAGAGGAGGAGAAGAAGAAGAAGAAGAAGACGCATTATTTTCGCGATTTCCTCTCATTAGTATGCTCTCAAATGACAAGTCTTTAATCCAAATTTGATTCCGTTCCTAGATATCACACGGTGCTGGCCCGTAAATTTGTCATCCAATTTAGAAGAACGAATATGTGAGCGAGGAAATATTAAGTCCTGAACTTTGATACCAATAGGTGAGACAACTGTGCTGTTGATGTAACTTACCCTTTTTAGAAAAGGCCAGATTAGCCTTTATATACAAGTATGTTTTCTGGAAGTCTGGCAGTTTTACTTTCACATAATCGTCCAAGTTGCAGGGAAAATACGCCATGAGGCTTAGCCGCGGTGCTCACCTCCGTAACATAGGCCGTTGAGCCTGTAGCGGGTTATCCACCCAATACCTTGGGACACAAGGCCACTGCACCATCCAGGTCATCACAGTCACCTCCCCTAGGTGTCACCCGAGGTACTCATTTTACCTACCAACCCACAAAGGGTGGATTGACACCTGAGTCAAGTGACCCTAGCTGCCCGCACAATGATTCGAATCCTGGTGCTAATGGGCCGGCAGCTCTGCAGTCAGCGATGATAACCACCCAGCCACCGCTGAGTGGACTAGGTTTTGATAATATCGCTGAACATGGCAAAGATTTATCGAATCCATGTAAGAAAAAGAAAGAAGTTAAACCAATGGATTTATTAATGGAGCTGTTGACACAGGCAGCAACTTTTAGTGTCCCCTCGTCCCAACAGGTGCTTTGAGAGCCTAAGTACCTCATGCACTCTAACACCTTACGATTTTGTCTTTCAACAAGACCACTGGAAGCACGATGGCTTGGTATAATAACACATTTATTGATGTTATACTATTTACAAATCTCAACAAGAAGACTGTTGTTGACCTCTGAACCATCATTGATAATAATGGTTGATGGCATAGTGAATGGAAATCAATGAAATCACGTGCACACTCCTTTAATCTTGTCTTGAAGAGCTGCAAGAACACAGTAACATGGGAAATGATCAACTGCCATAAACAAATACACTGCACCAGACTTCGTATGAGGCAATTTATGGGAGCCAGTAAAAACAGTTTCCGATGGATATGATGAGACGGGATACTGTATAATGGAGCAGGTGATCAAGCTAACCCTTTATGACGAATACAGGGGACACAGGGATCACAGTGAACACTGGTGTCTGTCACGAATTTTCTACATCGTAAATTATGTAACGTAAATTGTGGCATCGAGTGATTTTGCGGGAGGAACAAATTATTATGAAATGCACGAGATTTCGCTCATTGTCTCAACCGTCCGCTCGCGTACTTATATTCGCATCAAGTTTGCAAAACTTTCGGCATTCTTTCGCGAGTGATTGTTTTTATGTGCAGACGGTGCATTCCTCTGAGCGATAATTTCTGAATTATCGCTTCCGCCTCCCAGGCCGTTACGGTCACACCCCTTTCTCACATTCCTCACGTCGGACACTCAAAACCAGACTCAGTCTGCTTTGTAGCCACGGTGCGTGCGGTTATGTTTTCAATAGCTCGAGTGATCACTTTTCTCAGCGATTTCAGATCTCAGCTTGTATTGGCGTGTATTCCCGAAGCTCCCACCAGTCCTTGGTGATCGACTACAGCACGGTCTCATCTATACCGATTAGAATTTCCTTTTGTTTTCCTAGGCTTAAGTTTTTGGGTTATTTAGCTATTTGTCTGAGTGTTTGAGTGAGTGCATTTCCCTTTCTTTGATTTGAATTGGAGTCATGTAACGTAAATTTATTTTCTTGTATTCAATAAATTTACAGTTCGTTTTCTTGAGCTTTGTTAAATGCAACAGTCGTGTTTAATTTTCCCACATATTTAGTACAGTTTTGCTACTCCACGTTAGCACAACTCTTTATATTAATCATGACTGGTACTTAGGCCAGCTTTTGGCAATAATCCTTAAATCCGTTGTGCTAGCTAAGAGTTTGGCTCAGCCAAGATCCTGATTATTATTATCATTATTATTATTTTGAATGTTAAGGGGAGAAACTAACTTTCTCAGAGGCCAACGGTACAATATTACAGCCTACTTGAGCGTCTAGTCTCTGCTGTGTACCGTTGAGAAAGTCTAAAAATTCTCGACTCTAGAGAATTGGCGAAGTAAGCCAGCATAAAGTGAAATCGCCACTTGATTTCACGAGTCTATTCTCTCGTAATAAATGACTCGATAGTCATTCCTAGCATTACATAGCTATACATTGTATACTCCAATTATACAATATTACATTTTCCTCCTGAATTATACATTTCTTTTTAAATTATACATTTTTCCCCCTGACAGTGTCCTTACGTATATTAGGCCAATAGAATGAAAGACGTGCCCCTCTCAAAGACCGATCTTTTCCCGGATGGGATGCATTAGGTGTGTAATGGATGATGTAGAGTACTGCAGGTATTAAATCAGTTGGAAGAAAAAGATGACGTACTTCTCTATTAGGTATGTCCCTGTTGGTAAGGGTTGTCTTCTTATACAAGTTATCATTTCCCAACACGAGTTCATCTACGCTACTGGCACTGGCAGTGTAGGTAAGATCGAAGCGTCTCCTGACTCTAGGAAGAAAATAGCCTTAGACTACAGAGAGTGTGTGTGCTGACAACTACAGACGTCTGAGGTTAGAGCGGTGCAAGAAACTTCAATTGGTTGATTATGGTGAGACTGCCGTGGTTACATGACGTGAAAGAGCACCAGAAACTACATTAGATTTACCAGGCAATTACTCAAAGGTTGAATTGAAGTCTTGGATACTAACTGTCAATCATGCTAGGTTTCCAGAAAGATTTCTTCCTTTGAATAACTCACAAAGTGGGAGATGATCTGTTTGGATATGCACTGGATATCCGCAGATTAGAAGATTATGTCTCTGAAATGTTTGAGAGACCAAACAACCACTAAAGCCTCCCAATTGCTGGCACTGCAGTTACATTCAGCGGCATTAAGGGCACGACTAGCATACGCTATTACACGTTTTCCCTTTGCATGGTCAGTTTGCAACAATTCTGTGCCTACGCCGACACGAGATGCATCTGTACAAAGAAGAAAAGGCTTCTAATAATCAGGGAATTCCAAGACTGGAGGATTGATAGGTGCTGTCTTCGATGTTTTGAAGGCATGGGACTGGTCCTAAGTTCAAATATAGATTTCATTTTTCTTAAGTAATTTACTAAGAAGAGTGGCGATCCGTGCGTAACCTTGAATTAATCGTCGATAGTATCCATTCAGTCCACAGCCATTCCTTACATCTTCAGTCCCGGTAGGTTCTGGGAGGTTATCAGCTGCTTTAACATTCTCATCTGAGGTATGATTCCCTCAGCATCAACTACATGTCCAAGAAATTTAGTTTTCTTATGCAGGAAGTTGCATTTACTGTGCTTAACTTTTAGGCCTGCCATTTCGAGGCGAGCAAAACTTGCCGTAGCTTGGCAAAATGTTCAGGGATTGATTTACTCACCACTATGATGTCACCTAGATAAGCAAAATTGAATGGCCAATCATACTTACATGAATACAGAACGGATTAACGTCGTGAATACTGATGGATCATTTCTAATATCAAAAAGAAGTCTTTTAAAGAGATAGTGGCCAGAAGGGGTACTGAATGCAGGTATTGGACAAAAAGTATATTCCATTTTTATTTGCCAGTAGCCACTAAGACAAGGGAAGTAAAAACAACGTTATTCTCGCCAAGCGATTCCAGTAAATCTGTCAAGATTGGTAATGGGAATCGATCGCGTACAGTGGCAGAGATTACTTTACAGCAGTCAACTACAGGTCTGAACTCACCTCCTTTCTTAGGAATCAGGAAAATCGGACAATTCAACGGACTGACGTAGTGTTCAATGTTGTCCTGGTTAAGCATTTCCCACTGTCACGAATTTTCTACATTGTAACGTTGTGTTGAGTGAGTCGTGACATAGTCCCATAAATTTGAATTGTCTGTTGGCGCGGTAGCCGTTACACGCCGGCGCGCGCACCTCCCACGCTCGTCGCGCCGCCGATTCAAATGAGAGCTCAGTTTGTCTGTAGACACGGCGGGACGCGGGACGCCTTTCTAGGCTCTGTGCTTTCTTAGCGATTTCAGATTTCAGCTTGTATTGGCGTGTCTCCTGCAGCCCCACCCACTTTGGTGATCGTCACAGCAGCTCTGTTTCATCCATACCGATCAGTATTTTCTGGTTTTTTCCTAGGCTAAGCTTTTTGAAATATTTAGCCGTTATCTGAGTGTTTGAGCGAGTGAGTGCATTCCTTTACTTGATTTGAATTTCATGTAACGTAAATTCATTTCTTTGTAATTAATAAATTCACAGTTCTTTTCTTGAGCTTTGTTAAAGTTTGTTAACTGTGTTTGATTACTCCACTCTATTATTTAATACAGTTTGCTACTCTGCGTTAGCACAACTTTTGAATTAAATCACGGCCGGTACTTAGGCCAGCTTTGACATCACCTTTAAATCCGCTGTGCTAGCTAGGAGTTTGGCTCAGCCAAGAGCCTGTTATTATTATTATTATAATTTTTTTTTTATTGTTGGGGGGGGAGAAGAAACTTTCTCGTAGGCCAACGGTACAATATTGCAGCTCAATAGAGTGTCTAGTTCTCTGCTGCGTGCCGTTGAGGAAGTTTGTAATTCTCGACCCTAGAGAATTGACATAGCACACTCAGCTATACATTGTATACCAATTATACAATATTTCATTATTTCTTGGGAATACTTAAATTTCCCCTGACATCTGGCGACACGCCAGAGTAAAAATCTCATTTTCCCCTGACACCCACACTGTCATCATCTTATCGGACGCCATGGGATGATCTACATGCTCGGATATAAGCTGGCTGAGTACCGGGAATCAATTCAGTGGTGTGCTTTATAAGAGTTGCCTTTCCCATACCTGAGCCAGGTTAGGTCACCGCATCTCTATAGGTCTGCAAAAGATTAATTAATTGTACTAGGAAAATCTCCTGGGATTATTTGAAAGGACTGTCAGCTGAAGAAGTCAAAGGAGAATCCGTAGAGCTTTCAATGGTATATATACCATGTAAATCATCATCATCATCCTTAGCATTTACAGAGAATGGTAAATCCTGGCAAACCTCTTATGGCGGATGGGTACACCAGGAAATCGCCAGCCTTTGTACCACTTTTAAGCTTTAGTAAAGGATTGGTGATATTTAGTATATGAAGATAACACACATTATCCTCCAACACGGAGCACAAGGCTGACTCATTATGTTGAACCATTCACAGAGCACGTCTCAGGTAAATTTAATGCACTCACCCCTTCTTTCGCACGTACAACACGGACAGAGACTTTCGTGAATTGGTGGGACAATAAAACTGTGCACCATTTTTCCACTACTCATTTTATCTCCATGTGTTGCAAATGTCAAACTGTTTGAGGTAGTGAAAGGAGATGCAGATAAGTCAAACTTTGCATCACTGTTAGAAGGGATGTCATGGCATGCATCATCACTTTCATTCTTTTCATTCAGGCTAACACCAAAAAAATATAAAAAAATATATATCTGTTTGCTCTCTAACAAATATGAACACGCCTAAAAAATATTGTAAAGTGTGAGTAAAAGCTATCAGTATGTTAAAAAAAAAAAATAATCACTTATAAAATACATCACTTAGTTGTTGTAATTACCACAACTGTAACATGTAATACAGCGTTACACATGTGGAATATTTTTTCTGATGGCTTAACTAATTAAGCGAAGCGGCATTTTCCCTGTTATTGTGAGAACATTTAATTAGACCCTCACATTACAGCCAGTTTCATTACCTCCCTTCATTAACGCCAACCACCCTTCCCGATTTAGGTGAAAGTTCCTACTAGGATGCACTTTTTATCTCCTAGTTTTCATTTCTATTATAGTCTATTTGATTGACCTGTGCAGCTGAGATGTATGGGCTGTGTTGGGTGTGTTTGAATCGCGGCTGCTGATTGGCCGCTGGTGATTTAAAGCTAATTTTGACCTCTTCAACTTCGGAAATTATTCCATAATTAATCTGGCAGCTTGTACTGAAGGCAGCTTAAGAATACAAAAAAAATATCTGTTAAAATAACCTAACCTAACCTAACCTAACCTAACCTTATTACGGGTCAATTGCCTTTTCCAAAGCAAGCCAGAGGAGAGGCCAAGGTGATAGACTCAGTCTTTGTTACCCCCACAGTCACTGATGGTAGCTAGAATAGGTGCAGAATTAGAACCTACGAAGATAAATGACTTGTTGGATGAAAAAAATGAACCTGTACAAAAACTTTGGGACCATAGACAATGTAGGAATACATGCTGATGATCCAATCCCTGAAGATAAAATAACTTTGAATTTGTATAACCAGTCTCTGGAATTTAAAGATGGACAGTATTGAACAGGATTACCATGGAAACTAAACCATTCGAAGATATCAACAAATTTCCAATCAGCTAAGGCTCAGTAAAATTCTCTTCTAAGAAAGTTGACAGACAGACCAGAACATCTAACCATATATGACGATATTATAAAAGATCAACTGAATAATAAATTTATAGAAGAGGTAGATTCCCTGTTAACCATAGAATTGGACATTATTTACCACGTCATGCTGTAAGCAAAAGATTTAGTATCAACTCCCATAAGGAATGTTTTCAATTGTAGTAGTAAAGTGTCCAAAGGATCAGCTAGCTTGAACGATTGCCAATACTGTTGACCTACACTAACAGAGAAGTTGGGGAATGTATTACTATTTTTTTGAGAGAAACCTCATGCTTACACAGCAGACATCAGTAAAGATATTCTCACAGTTGGATTGATACGGCAGGATAGGAAATTTCCAAAATTCCTCTGGCTTCAAGACCCTCAAAATGAGGATAGTCCAGTGAAAACTTACTGTTTTCGATTGGTGCTCTTTGGTTCTGGTGCTAGTCATTTCCTACTCTGGAGCACATTGAAGGTTCATTTTGAAAGGGCCAATTGCCTAGAAATACGGAAGGCTTTTTATATGGATTATTTGCAAGGTGTTGCTGATACAGAGACGGAAGGATTGAAGGCTTATAAGTAGCCATTTCCGAATGTGGGATGGCAAATTTGCCGTTACAGAGCTGGAATATAAATTCACTATTTCTACAGGACAGAATACAAGAGGACTACCCAAATACGGACATACCTAAAACTCAAAATGTGTTGGGTCTTGATTGGAATACAAGGGCTGATGAAATAAATTTAAAACAATTTAAGCTCTCTGACGGCCCTCTCACCAAAAGGTCACTGTTAGGTCAGGTCTCCATTTTATTTGACCCATTAGGATTGGTCAATCCTATATTTATTAGGGGCAAATGTTTAGAGTAAGAGGCTTGGCGAGAAAAGTTAGACTGGGACACTGAATTAGGTGAGATGTATGCTGAACCATGGGAACAGATTAGAAAGGAATTTGAACATCAAGCATATGTTTCCCAGGAAGATAAACAGTAATGAGAAGTCACATTTACACATTTTTTTTGTGATGCTTCTCAAAGGGCATATGGAAGAGTAGCCTATTATGCAACAGAAGATGATAGCATGATAGTAAGATTATTATTTCTAAAGCCAGAATTGCACCAATTATAGGATGAACCCTACCTTAAATGGAATTGGCTTCCATAGAAGTAGGAACTAAATTGGCCAGGTATTTAATCACTTCACTTGACACTCAGTTTGAGGATATCTATATACTGACTGATAGTGAGATTTGTCTTTACTAGATAGGAAAGGAGGACAGTAAAATTCCTTTCGTCCGTATAGAGTGAGGACTATAAAAGAACTGTCTTCCAAATTTAAATTTATTCATGTATCCGAATCAATACCCACTTGATCTTCTCTCGAGAGGCTTGAAGGTAAAGAGACTGATCAAAGATAACTTGTAGTTTAAAGGTCCTAAATGATTCCTTACTAAAGAATGGCCTGAGTGGAAACAGTATAGTATTGCTGAGGTCAGTGTTGTAAACTTGGATCTTGTAGTACCTGAGCCAGATGTAATTGACATCAGTATATTTTCATCAATAAGATAACTCCTTAACACAACTAAATGAAACAGGAATTTGAGGAGTCTGATGTCATGGCATATTGGGTGAAAAAGTTGCAAAAGAAATATTATGGAAATATTTTTGACCTTTTATGCCAAGGCACTAACAACAATAATAGGCTGATAAGAGAATTAGGATTATCCTTAGACGGAAAGGATCTAATCAGATGATGTGACAGAATAGTAAAGGCTGATTTGCCTATACAGACTAGAAATCCTATTTTGTTACCCAAGAATGATTATTTTGTACAGTTAATTGTAAAGGAAGCCCATGAGTTAACTCTTCATGGAGCTGTGCTGCAAGCCTTGGCCCGAATCCGAGAAAAGTGCTGGATTCCCAAGGATAGATAGGTGATAAAGAAATATCTCAAGAGTTGCATTATACGTAGGACCACCTGCTTTACTAAAGTATAGGGTAAATGCAAGTATGCTCTCAAAGTAAGTGGAGTTGATTACACAGGGGCCATAACTGTTAGGGGTGAGGGAACACCCCATAAGGTATATATATGTTTATTTACTTGCACTTACACATGGGCAGTCCATCTAGAAATGGCAGAAGATTTAAGTTCAGAGACATTCCTGAAAGTATTCAAATGATTTACAGCTAGAAGGTCTTGTCCTAGTACATTAATAAGCGACAACTGAGCCAATTTTGTTGGAGCAACACCTCTAAGTTCAAATATGATAAATAATCCAAAGGTTAAGTCGACTCTGGGAATCCGAAAATGTACCTGGCAGTTCACATCTCCTAGATCACCACAGCAAAATGGATGTACTGAATGAATGATTGGTAAAGTGAAGCACTGTCGTATGAAAACCTTACACAGAACTAAGGTCACTAGAGCAGAGCTGAGAACAGTAACAACTGAAATTTAGGCTAGAATCCTTGATAGACTTTTAACTTGTCTGGATGATACTAGTGTATCAACTGAAACTTTTATACCAGCTCATATGTTGCATAGCAGAAAGCTCCATCCAGCACCTTTTGTTGATATAGAGGTGAAAGTAGATGATCCCATCATAAAGAATAATGAACTAGGACAACATCTGTGTGAGTAATATCAACATTTGAAAAAGGTATTGGACATCTGGAATAATTAGGACAAAGATTATCCTTTGAGCCTAGGAGAAAGGTTTTATGGGGCTCAAGCTGCCAGTAACAAGTCAATCATAAACATAGAAGATGTGGTCTTTGAAAAAATATACCAAACAAGATCCCAGTGGCCATTAGCTAAAGTTATCTCTACTCATCCAGATTCGGAAGGGGTGCTGAGACTTCTAGAAATTAAATGTAGAGGACATATCAACATAAAAACCATTGATAAATTGGTGCCCTTCGAGCTAACTGCAATCCCTGAGACTGTAAATGGTGGAGAATAATTGGGTCAGGATAAGCAACCTAGAAGGGCTGTAACACAAGGTTCTCGAGAGATGTGAGGAGATCTGGCTAGGGGTCACATTACATGATACTGCGTATCAGCTTTTGCTCGGCCCTCAAACTGTGGAAATTATTTCCCCTCACAGCAAGATTAAAATAGTTGTCCGTCTTAAAAGGTAGGGGAAAATTCAAGAGAACATTTATTACTATTTCAGCTGGTTATTAACCTAGGGATTTGCTCTAGTTCCTGGTTAATAACTCCTTATTATTAATAAATTAAATGCTACTGCCTTTAACATTTATGTACAACTATATTGTAAATATGTGTATAAATACCGGACTTAGAAAAATTCCATTGTACCTGGCTGTGCCTGTGTGTTGTGCTTATGTGAAAAATGGGAGAAGGTATTTTATCTTAATGTATATAAAGGGAATGTTCGATCTTATTCTTATTTGAAAATAAGATTGACTTGTTAAGTTAGACCTTCTTAGTAAATATCGCGAGGTAATTCATTGTATTTAAGTAAGTGAAATTAAATAATGTTTGATATCTCTGAATCCTACGAGGGAGAGGAGATACACCATTGCTCGTTTAGTCCCTTACACTCATTCAAGCTGCACATTGTAAATAATTGCACCAGGATGCTTGGATAGACCCTCGCAAACCTAACTAAGTCGCTAGCTCGTCGTCATCTGTCATTCTGACAAAATCTAGCTAAGAACCTTAGAGATTTGGTCAACCTGAGGGGAACTAGCTATGAGAATAAAGAATAGGAGGGTTAGAGTTAGTTATACCCGCTCATTTAAAGAGACTCCTATTACTTAATTTAACTTTGGTGTTAATAGTAGAATAACCGTAAACCAAATTTATTATTAATTTTTTGACAGCATCTTTCCTATTACAACCTGCTTTGTGAGCGTCATTATGGGTTCATGCAGGGATGTTTCACTGGCGATTTTCTCACCTAGCTTTCAGACTCCTGGTCATCCTCTTTTCGGGACTTTGGCGAAAGCTTTGGCATTGCACTTGACATCTCAGAAGCTTTCGATCGAGCCTGGCACAAATCATTAATTTCCAAACTGCCCTCTTACGGTTTCTATCCTTCTATCTGTGCCTTCATCTCTACCTTCCTTTCTGTTCATTCTATAATTGCTGTTGTAGACGGCCACCATTATTTCGCTCGAGATGTCAATAGTTGTTTTCCTCAGGGCTCAGTCCTTTTACCAGCTCCCTTCCTTTTATTCGTCAGTGCCTACCTTCTAAGATGTTCAGTACATATAACCCTATCCACTCATACGCTGATGACTCCACTCTTAACCTTTTCCATTCCCTTCAAGCAGCATCTATCTCAGCAGTTACTTCAACAGACAAGCGATGAGTCTATGGCACACCTAATGTCTGACTTGGCTCACATCTCTGATTGGGGAAAAAATAATCTTGGTTCTTACATCTATCAACCCGACAAAATCTTCCACCGGAGTACCCTCAAATTTTTTTTACAATATCCAACTCAATGCTGCATCATCTTTAAACGTAATTATGGTTTCATTCTCTCAGGATTTATCTGGGAAAGTTCATATTATCTCTCTTGTAAAATCTGCTTCCAAGAGACTGGCTGTGTTAAGCCGACTCCCTGCCTTCTTTACCCATGCACAGTTGTTGACCTTATACGCGGGTTTTATTTGCCACAGTGGAGAGTACAACTCTCACATGTGGGGAGGCTCCCCACTTACAGCTATTCTCAACAAGGTGGAGTCAGTGGCTTTTCTTCTCATTAACTCTCCTCTTATTGGCTCCCTTCAACCTCTTTCTCTTCACTGCACTACTGCTTCTTTATCTCTTTTCTGTCGCTACTTCAGTGGTCACTGCTCCTCTGAACTGTCACCTTGCATCCCTTCCTTTTCAGTCCAACTCTCTAATGCAAGAGTTAACTGTTACTCCCAGTTCTTCATATATGCAATGAGTCAGCACTGGAACTGTCTCTCTCTGTCTGCATTTCCTTCTCCCTATGATGTCTGGTCTTTCAACGCTGTGTGTCCAGGCATCTCTGATCGAACGGATCTTGAATTTGCCTCTCCGTTATTTTTTTTTTCTTGGAGGGAACAACGTGCAGACTCCTGGCCTTTGGCTTCTTCTTCCTTGCATAAAAAAAAAAAAAGACTCAAAGAGCAGCTTCCAGAAACATAAAAGTAACCAATTTTGACATTTCAAGGAATGTAACGCTTATGTATACAATTTTACATGAGTCAAACAAAGAGTGGTATTCATGTACATTGGTCAACTTGATTACTGAGCAATGTATTAAAACATTCACGTCCCCTGCAAATGCAGAAATCTCTGCATGACAAATTAGCTGCCCTGCAACCACAGCAGAGTGTCCAGCATGGTGCATCTTCACTTCTGTAGCTGCACTGTATTAACTTTAATACACAGTATGGTGCCAGAGGGTCATTTGGAGGCACTTTTGCAGAATCTAAGGACCTGTTTGCATTATCTTTTATCCATCCAAAATTTTTAACGTCCATGCTAGAAGGATGTGGATCCTTAACTGATTTCCAAATGTATGCTTTGTAGTTGGCATGCTTTGCAAAGGATTCATCAGTAGGTGGGAGAGAGTTAATGTTTGGTGTTGCTGTACATACCTTCCCAAGCTTTGATGACCATGAGTCACACGAGCCTCTAACAAGCTGTCACACCTGCATGGAGGTCACTGTCAGCTCACTCCATACGAAGTCTAACATCACCAGGCCACTCATCATTTCTTTGCGTACAAAAGTTGAGAATGGAATCTTTGAACGATTTTTTTGTCCTTTTCCCAACAATTTCGCGACACATATAAGCTGGTCTCCATCTTGAAGGGTTTTTAGGATCTTTAGTTAACGAACAAGCTTCACCACAAAAGATGCAGTGCTCACGGAATGAAAATTGCTGATCCACCGAGAGTCTTTTAATTTTTGATGGACCTCGTTCACTAAACACGTGCTCTTCGGTGCTCTTTAGGTGTCTTTGTGTGTGGCTCCTGACATATATGAGAAAACATGTGACTTGTGGCACAGCATTTTAAAGTTATCGTGTGTGACCATATTTTCTTCAAGATGATATATTTTCCCATCATTGTAAATTTTACTGCATCGAATAATACTGCCATTCCACCTGAAACCACATTCAATCCGTCGGTCTTGTTGATCGCAACAGTTATATTTAAATGGGAAACAACAGAAGCGGTCAGTCATTTTTTATCCCAGCGTTATTAAGAATTTCCGCTGTACCACATACTATTCTACCACTAAATCCACCACCATGTATAGCACAATTTCGTTACATGAGAGTTTGATTCAGTTAGTTGATAATTCATGGAGTATTCAAAGATGATGTTACTGGACAGTCACTTGCATAGAATGCTTGTACCTCTTCCTTTTCGTCTGCAGAAAAACTATGAACATGGAAGCATTATTCGATTCTGTCACCACCAGTCATTACCAGTCAATATACAAGATGCCTGAAAAAATACCATGTGTTAGCAACACAAAAGTAAAATAAATATACAAGAATAATGAGTACAACAAAAGCAAACATGCAAAAATGCAGTAAGCCATTGTAGTGAAACCATTATTTCGCCATTTCATTTACTAAGTTGATTTAGATGACTGATCAGAAAAGCATGGCTATAAACAAAATATTTTCCTAGTCAAGTTATTCATGGAAATAATGGAAACTCTACCATTGCTGTACATTTTGTTAGTTTTTTAAAGCATCATTTCAGCACGTTTCGTAATTGGCGGCGATCTTGGAAGCCATCTTCAGTTACTCAAAATGCTCAAAAGTGACAAGAGGACACCCGGCAGATTTTTAATCGACACATTCTCAGCTTTCAAATGACACCAAAAACAAAACTATAAACAACATTTGAAGGTACGCCCTAAAATCTTGACTTGGCTGTCGGACTATTTCAAGTCCATCTTTTGTTAGTTTGCATCAAAAGGTGGATTGCGGTGTGTCCTGTGCCCTAAATTGTGAGTAGATTGCTTACGAAGTATTTTATATGCAATCATTCGTCTTGTAGATGTTTTATATATTTATGTATGTATTTATTTTTATTATTCTTCATGTATGAAGAAAATTGAGCATGGGGAGATTCTGCATAATCCTTCATTTAAGGAACAAAACAACTTACCATAACTTGTCTCGGATGATTAAACTTTGCTTTTGCTGGAATAACAAGAAACTAAGTATGATTCTGCAATATCCTTGAATTTCCAGCCACGTATATTATAATAATTAGAGTCTGTATAGCGCAGTAAGTCTGTGTATGAGTCCGGGCTTACTGGTCATGTAGAACATTATACAAACCCTAATATGAGCTTATTGACGTGTGTGTGTGTGTGTGTGTGTGTGTGTGTGTGTGTGTGTGTGTGTGTGTGTGTGTGTGTGTGTGTGTGCCAGTTGAGGGCAGGTACATAAAAGGTAGAAGGGAGGTTACGAACATATTTCGGGTACCGATTTTGGGACGTAATGAAAGATGTAGGGTAAAGAACGTCGAGGGAGGTGGAAAGTGGCAGTGAAGAGGATGAGAAGAAAACTGCTACAAAAAACGAAACCTGGGTAATTTATGAGATAGAGATCTGGTAAATGTGGTGAGAGAGTGTGGAGGAGAATGTGGCAAAGGTGGAAGGGAAGTAAAGGAGAGAAAAACTGCACAACTCATTACTGAAAATGAGTCGTGGATTTTCAAGGTCGCAGGAGGGTAGTGAGGAGCGAAGTTAAAGCTGACAGACGACTGGACTCTCTCTCTCTCTCTGGCTAAATCTTTGCATATGGTTTCTTTCACTATTTTCTACAGCCTTATTTTTATGGAGTTTAAATCCTACGTATATTGCTATTCTAACCCAGAGGTAACCAGGGAATTATACTGTATAGTGTCTGCTGCCGACGATTAATTTCAGGTGCGGGGTAATGCCTGTTCCCAGTGGGTTATACTCTTTCTTTAATAACCAACAAAGACTTGTGATCCTATCTGACAGGCGATTTAATTTCGCTATAGTGACTACCCAAATATTGGTGCATTATGAGAATTGGTTGGGTTTTATATACTGTATGGATTGCTATTTTATCAGAAGAGTATTCTTATGTATACTATATACCAGATATTCTCAAATATAGTTTCCAACACACACACACACACACACACTCACACACACACACACACACACACACACACACACACACACACACACACACACACACAGTAGCAGAAGTAGCAGCAGCAGTAGTAGTAGTAGTAATAGTATTAGTAGTAGTAGTAGTAGTAGTAGCAGTAGTAAATTTTTGACAAGAATGCATTATAAGTTATAATACACATATTCCAGACGCTATACACAAACTGAGAAGTTATATGTATATACATATTCCAAGCACTCTTTACAAAATTTTTCCCAACAAAGTGATGCTTTGTAAAGGGTGCTTCACCTCAACACTAGAAATCCAGCAAATTTAAGAAAATAATGTTTTTATATCTCGTTCGTAATGCAGTAATTTCCATAGACGGATGAGCCCTGCCCAATTGTAATGCACGTGTACATACGTATATATATATGCACAGAAAATAATGTACACACACACGTGCATCCACACATCCACATACACATATATTAATACCCTCCCAAACATGTATACTCTAATACCTGCAAAATACGAGAGGGAAATGCTACAAACCAATTTACTGTACTTTCAGATTTTACTTTATATAAATAGGATAATTACTATCATCCAGACCTCCTTGCCCACTCAAAGGTGGGCTTCTGTACATTCATGCCCTCTCATGTCACCACAAAAGATAACATTTTAAATGAACTTGGTAAAGCTGGAAATCAGTATTAGTTATTAAGAAATACACCATAACATACTTTGACGTCAAGAGATATGATTTAGTTACTAAACATGATAAGCGTTGCATCATCATCTAGAATATTTAATCAGGGAAGTGGAAAACTCTGAATAGAGTTAACTAAATCTTGCCAAAGCCCTTCTGCAAGTAACGACCTCTGCATGGTAGAATTACGTAATGTCTTGAAATGGAGGCGACAATCAGTGATTATAGAACAGTCTAACAGGACATGCATTTCATCTTGAATTTTGTTTCCCTCGCATGTACAATGACCTAATTCATCTGAGCTCGACTTCACCTCCCTGTTTCTGCTCGTATACTGTATTATGTGATGTCGAACGTAGTTTTGTGAATGATATGCGAGTATAATCGGGTATATAATCGTTGTTGCAATATATATTATGTACTTCCAGTGATGGGTTAAGCACTGATCTATGTATATGGCACATATTTAGAGACACATTCTGGTTATTCTAGAATGCAATTCTTAATATTCTCCAGTGAGTCAGCTGTAGCAACAAAGTTCACTGCGTTCGTTTGAAATAAAAACTTTCGTGTATTATTTCCCCAGTACAAATTATATACAAACTGAAATGGTTCCCTCTGTCTGGGGATTGGAGATCTACTACTAAAAATGTTTTTCTCATAATGGATACTGGTATGACATTTTGCGCTGGTGGAATTTCTGACTCGATTAAACGCAAGTATGTACTAGTATTCTTCCTTACACCAAACAGACATTTTACTAGCATATTATACCTGCTACGACACCTTTTGGATTATCTGTAAATCAAGTTTCTCCACTGCACGATAGAGGATGACGACACTCCAGCATCGAAAGCTTTCAGTTTATACACAAACGGTATAGTATGTTGCAGCACAAAAGAAATAAGTAAATACTGACTAAATTTGAACAGTGTGTCTGATGTAGCTGAATAGCTGAATTAATTTTACCATCACCCCCCACCAAAGCACCAAGGTATAAACAACTGGAAGAGTAATTTATTTATAATCTACGTGTATAAAAAGACTGCCTGTGACTTTCATCACCAGTTAATACAAAAATTTATACCGCATGCATTATCGTCTTATATCTTTTCTATATACCTGTACTCATATATTGAAAGGGAGTAGACTGTTCCGCCAGCCGAAGAAGGCGGTACTCCCAGGGTGGCTGGCAAGCTCATGACAGGGAGACCTGGAGCTCACGTTTCATCAGCCCTGGGACTAGCTTCAGATCGTCCCCCTTTGATGAACTTTCTCACACAAGGAGTAGGCCAGTATTCTCTCTTATATAATTTCCTCTAAGTGTCAACACCAAACGACATGCACATTACACACCACACTTCTTATTCTAAATAAAAAAATAAAAGATAGCTTCTCAATGCTGCCTCTGAGTCCCGCAGGAGGGAGGGAGGGAATAAAACCCTCCACCAATTCCCCTATCTCCGGTGAAGGCCACGCGAGATGCATGGAACCACTGTTAAACTTACTCCATAATTATTTCCGCAACATTCGTGGCGTTACCTATAATTTTCTCTCCGTTGAACACCACCTCTCCTCCTCTAAATCTCACCTTCTCTTAATCACTGAGATTCAGCTACGTAAGGCAACTGATAGCAAACTCTTATTCTCCTATTTTCTCTATACTCACTTCAAAGTCATAGGCGGCTATTGCGTAAATAAGCAATAACTTATCTTGCTTTCGTGTCCTGAACATGAATCTTCTAAATTTCCTACTCTTTGGTTTCGGCTATCCTGTCATTCTCTGACTAAATATATCTGTGCCGTAAACTTATACCCAAATCCTACTGGCTATGAAATATTCTCCAAGATGGAACACATCCTATCTATTTCTCCATTCGCTGAATATAGATGATTTCAGCGTTAATTACCACATTTGGTTCATCTTTCCTTTCACCAACCCACCTGGCGAACAAGCATACATCTTTTTTTTTTTTCCATAATGACGTATAGCAGCATGCGCAATCCGTATCCCTGACCACCTTAGAGATAATTCCAACATACTTGACCGCCTCCATACAACTAGTCCTTGTGCTGATGCTGTTAATCTTTTCTCTTCTTTGGCCTCCGTTGATCATAACTTTATCACCTGAACCTGTCATATCGCTTCAGTAAGGCTTGTGGACCCTTACAAGGAGTTGTGGCTGTGGCACTTTGGAGCTGCTGATTGGGAGGCCTTCCGGAAGTGCTTCTTTGATATTCCCTGTACTGAATATTGCTTCCATGCAGTGAGCCATCTAGTTGTGCCCCACACATTATGGAGGTCATTTTGTCAGGCACGGAAACATACATTCCTTCCTCTTATCCTGTGACTAATGCGAAAAACAAAACTTGGTTTAATCACACTTGTTTTAATCCTGTCCACAAGAAGGAGGCTTATATTCCTGAATCTCATCTCCTGTATGTCACTGCCTGGAACTGTGCTAAGTTTGTTCTTCACTCTGCAAAAAAAAAAATTTCATTCATAGTAAATGCTGTGAATTCTCTGACTAAGATTCTTCCCGCTCCTTCTAGCACCTTGCCAAAAAACCTCTCCAACAACTGTACTTCATCATTCTTCTCTTCTAATTTCCGCTTTGATGGCTTTCTAGCTTTTTCGTGTACTGAGAAAAGCAGAACCCGCTGCTGAGGATTTCTACTCCAATTCCACCTTAGATGATTCCGGTGCTAATCCTCCATCCTTTCCCCCCTCTGACATCCTTATGACTGGCAAAAATTTCCTCAGTTACTGTACTTTCTGCCCTCAATTGTCTTAATATTAAGAGGGAATACTGTATGTGCCTTATGGGGCTTTTGACTGTTTTCCTTTAGAATATACGAAGAATATTGTGTGCATCATAATTAGCACATTAATTCAGCAAGCCTTACTTCATATTCATAATTCCTTCACCTCTCCTCATCCCGTACATCTCTGTCAATATCTGCCTTCCTCCCTTCCATAATTTCCGCTCCAACACTAGGTTACACTAACTATATACCCCTGTCTCAGCCCTGGCGACCCTCTTCCTTGTATTTCATCTCACCTAAGTGCCCCTGACTGCATAATGCTTTACAGATAAAATTATTTGTTGCTTGCACCGCCGCTCAAGTATATAGATTGGCCTGCACAACTCTGGGAGTTCCATGACTCGTGCATAGGCAGGTTTTCGCGACGTTAAAAGTAAAACTGCTATGACTAATCATGATAACTCACATTGACTACTGGACCGATGACGTTTTTCCGAGCACCGAAACTCAATATGAAACAGAACCTTGATCAAGATTATTCAGAGTTGCTCCGGAGGAATTTTCAATGATATTGACTTGATGATGACATTTCCATATTGTAAAAACACCAACATGCAGGTCTCGTAGGTTAAATGACCCTCCTGTGGTGAAGTAAAATTGTTCAGAAGACATCAGGATTAATGTGTATGGTATGGATGGCAGAGATTACACGCCATAAAATGAAATGATATAATTAACCACACGGTCAGCTTCTTCCTAAGGCGACCCTCTCCATTTTCAATATTGTTTTCAAAATTGGTCAGAATTGATTACGACATAATTTTCACCAAAAACTGCCTTATGTTAACTTTGCTGGTAGCGGAATTCATCCACCTACTTCCCCTTTCCACCTCACCTGCACACATGCATATCTCTTCATTACGCCCTCTGTCCCTGCACCGACGTTACACATATTCTTCAGAGAGTTGTTAATTATCTACATAGTTTGTATCTACACATACTGTACATCTCGTATTTCATCTCACTTTCTTCTGCCAACTTTTCATAATAGATTTCAATTTACGATGTGGTTGGAGGTCTTTCTGTTTGACTAACGCTGTTTTTTTTTTTTTTTTGCGAGCAAGAAGGAACCAAGGGCCAGCAGATTGCAAGATTGTTCAATCCAACTAGAAAGCAGAGCCAAATTCAAGATCCGTTCATTTCGAGATGCCTGTACACACGGAATTTGAAAGACAGGAGGTCAGAGACAGTAGGAAATGCAGACAGAGGAATACGGTTCCAGAGTTGGCCTTTTGCATATATGAAGGACTGGGAGAAATGGTTAACTCTTGCAATAGAGAGTTGGACAGAAAGGGGATGACAGTTTGCTGATAAGCGGGTGCTACGCACACGCCGTAGTGGTGGAGGGATGCAAGCAGACAGTTCAGAGGAGTAGTGGCCATTGAATGCCGATAAAAAAGAGATAGAGATGCAATAGTGTGGCAAAGTGATAGAGGCTGAAGGCAGCTAGTAAGAGGAAAATTGATATGACATGCCTTTGGCTCCACCTTGCTGAGAAGAGCTGTTTTCAGGGAGCCACCCTACATATGAGAGTTGTACTCTACACAGGGGCGAATAAAACCCGTGTATCGAGTAAACAACTGTGCAGGGATAAAGAAGGCACAGAGTCGGGGTACTTGTAATCTCGTGGAAGCAGATTTTACAAGACAGGTAATATGCTCTTTTCAAGATAATTCCCGAGATTGAAGCCCGAGTTATGTTAAAGATGATATAGGATTGACTTGCATATTGTTAAAAACTGGAGGATAGTCCTGCGCAAGTTTCTGATGCGCTGAAAGATGAAAGAACCAAGTTTTTGATGCATTAAAAAGAACAAGATTACTTTGACCCCAATCAGAGATATGGGCCAAGTCGGACATTAGGTATGCTATGGGCTCATCCCTTGTTTGTTGAAGGAATTACTGAGATGGACGATGCGAGAAGAAAGTGGAAAGGTGAAAGGTGGAGTCATCAGCGTATGAGTGGACGTGGTTAGATATACAGCTTAGAGGGTCATTGATGACCAGAAGGATGAGAGTCGGTGATAGGTCAGTGCCTTGAAGAACACCATTACTGATAGCCCTAGGGGAAGAATGGTGGCCGCCTACAACAGGAGGTACAGAACAACCAGAAAGAAAGGTAGAAATGAAGGCACGGATAAAAAGATAGAAATCATAAGAAGGCAGTTTGGAAATTAAAAACTTAGGCCATACTTGATCGAATCCCTATGAGATGTCAAGTGCAATGGCACTTCTCGTGACCAGAAATCTGTAAGGTAGGTGAGAAGATCGCAAGTTGAGCGTCCTTGGCAGAACCCAAACTGACCACTGAAATGAAGCTTGTGATAGGAAAAGTGCTTTAACTATTTTTAAATAATAGATTCGAAAACTTTTGAAATACAGGTTGCTCAAACAATTGGACGATACTTAGAGGGCTGGCAGTGGTCACCCAACTTTGGGACAGGCTGAATGAGAGCAAACGTCCAGCAAGATATAAAGGTACAAGGTGACAGTCATAGGCAAAAGAGTTTACTTAGGAAGGGTGTAAGCACAGAAGCACCGTCCTTGACTGTAACAATAGGGACGCCACCAGACCTATGTGTCTTATTACAGTTGAAGCCAGTGATGGAAAAAAAAAAATACATCAAGTGATGAAATTTCCATGTCAGCCATGAAGAACTCAGAGGTGGGAAGTGACGGAGAAATAGCACTGGGATCATCTAACGTGGAATTGAATGGGAAATCCTGAGTGAAGAGTTCTGCTTTATCAGTAGAATAAAAAGCTACAGGGTTGTCAGAGCAGAAAAGAGGTAAAGCTGTAAGAAAGATTTTTCGCAAGGTGCCAGAAGGAGTGGAAAGAATCTGAGTTGGAGAGTTCAGAGTATTTAGTACGAATGAAGTTATTATTAGCAGAAGATGAACAGACTTGGCAGGATTCCGGGCAGAAACATAAAAGAGATGAGACTCGGGTGTGGGTTGGTTCTGGTATCATTTGTAGGACCTCTCCTTGTTGTCGACAACATGAGAACAAACGTGATTAAATCGTCTTTTTTTTTTTTCATTGGTTAAATAATAACCTCCATAATGCACAAGCCACACTCAGATGGCTCTCGGCCATGGAAGCAATAATCATTCCAGGGAAAATGAAGTACTGCCTGCGGGCCTCCCAGTCAGCTGCTCAAATTGCCAAAGCCGCCACTTCTTATGAGGTTCCACAGGCCTTACTGGAGCAATAGGAGAGGATAAGGTGATAAGGTTGTGATCAGTGGACCCCAGTGATACACAAAGGTTGACAGCATTAACAAAATGATTAGTTGCAAGGAAGATGTGGTCAGGGATACAGGAAGAGTGCTGTACAAGCTGCTGTAGTCATTAAAGGTAAAGACGATGTGCTCATGCTCACCAGATGGATCTGTGAAAGGAGAAGAGAGCCAAAGGTGGCAAACATTGAAAACACTTAGAATGGAGATTTCAGAGAAACAAGAAATTGATGGGATATATTCCATCTCAGAACTAAGATAGTCAAAGAATTTTTCATAATCCGTTGAATTGGGAGATAAATAAGCCGCACAGATATATTTAGTCAAAGAATGACGCGGTAGCCGAAGTTATGTTTAAACACGTTAATAGAATGGAGAGTTGCGGTTGTTGGATCGAACCAAGAGTTTATAATGTCCCAATATTAAGAATTACACCAAATTCCTGGCTATTTTAATGCTAATTTTCTTGTTGATGTATTTTGTGGTTAGTGTTTGTTAATCTTACCAAAATATTCTTTAAAAGAAAAATTTGGTTAGAATGAATATGAAAAGCTGATGACTAATGATTGATTCATGATGATGATGATGATGCGGTGGTGGTGGTCGATTTATTTAGCACATTGCTGCTAGGATGTAAATTTAATTTAACCATAACACACAACATAGTCAGGATCAACACCTGCGGCCATACTGATCTGCTACACATCTAATGGCTGGTTGGCAATACCTGGTAATCTGTGGTAGTAGAGTGTAGAATCCTACGAATGGACTTCATCACTTGTAATGGTGATCCCAATTGGCTGATGTATTTTTGGGTGTAGTTATTGTGGAAAAAAGGAACAATCATCGAGTAATATGTATGTACATTTATGTTCAATAATCATTCGTACTAATGTTCCTCAGAAACTATATTTCCTAAAGGGGTGAGAGACCTTTATTAGAAAGAAAACATACCAGATTTGGTACTTACTCCTAGGCTTACCACACGATATAGGAAAGCCAATGTGATGATAACATTTGGTCACTGGAATTCAAGAAGTTTTAATGAATGTAGTCTTCACAATATGTAGATAAGTACTGTTATTAAAGCAATACCTACCATAACATAATGTAGTTGATCATCTGAAATTAAACAATGAAAACACTTATTTATCCTGCTCTATTGCATGGAGATGCTTCAGTTTTACAAACGGCTCAGACAGAGTTTGATCTGCTAACCTTATTCATCACAGCAAGCATACTCATTATTACGGGAGGCATAATGAGGTCGCTAAGTAAAAAAAATTTAGTTTTATTATGCATATGTATTGCATGTCTGGACGATATGGTATGGAACAGTTGGTTACCTTGACTAGACTGGCGGCTGACCTGCTGTGGTGAAGAGGTGGTCGAGCAGGACGGATAACTGTTGCCCCTGTTTAATTTCAGATGGTCAGAAACGTTATATTGTTTTAGGCGTTGCTTTACCAATAAGACTGTACTTATCTACATACTGTGAGAAATACATTCAATAAAACTTCTTAAATTCCAGTAACAAAATACTGTTACGTCTCAGTCCCACACTGCCACAGGCTCCAGCAGCAGTAGTTCAGTATAGGAAGGACGTTGCCCAGTGAGTTGTTCTTCCTATGGTCAGCCTTCAGGACTACAGCATACAAGATCAGCTGAGGCGAAGATGAACACTGGCTTCTTAAAGTTCACTGTCGTTATTATCCGAATAATTCCACTTAATGCTTTCCAACTTCACTTCACTATTCACATAAGCACTGGAGCTATACGAACTTTACGAACTGAAACTACACTTACTACTTGACAACACTTCACGTTATTACTCTAAAAAATATACAAATTTCCACAACACTTCTTTGTTTGCCAACAACACTTCACTACTTTCACAAGTACCGAAAATATACAGAACTTCTACAACACTTCTGTGTTTGCCAACAACACTGCACTGCATTCACAAGTACCGAAAGTATACACACTTCACTGACACTGCTCTACACCCAACCAGACTTCACTCAAACCGACGGAGGCCCGACTAACCTTCACTCAAACTGACTGAGGCCCATCTAAACCTGCTATACTCTCATTTACCATCCTTATATAACCTTCCTTGCTTCAACATTCCAGAACATTATAGGCCTGACCTGCCCCTAGCAACAACAGTTACGAACTCGGAGTCGGAGACAATAGAAC
The DNA here is from genome assembly GCA_018397915.1 of Birgus latro. Lineage (NCBI taxonomy): Eukaryota > Metazoa > Arthropoda > Malacostraca > Decapoda > Coenobitidae > Birgus > Birgus latro. The sequence continues at coordinate 27,149 of JAGKTI010002116.1, forward strand.
ATGCCAGAATCTTCTTACATTACATAGCGCTCTAAATCACTTACCAAACTTAAATTAAATTACATAATTTAACGAACAGTCACGTAAATAAAACATTATACAGAAAAAAGCATAAAAGTTATTGCATAACTTACGAAACAACTACGCTCACAAACAGGAGGCAAACTGGCAACTCTGACTCGTAACGGTACCGGAACCAGCCTACCGTACAGAAAGCAATGAGAAGATTCTCGACCACCTAACTGGCAAACCCCGCTTCGTAACAATACTATATTCATTCTGGCCTTTGCGTATCGTTTGGTAAGCCTGGGAGTAAGAAGTGCCAAATCTAGTATGTTTTCTTCCTAGTAAAATTCTCTCACCCCTTTAGGAAAAATATCTTGAAAAGAACACCAGTACAAATAACTATTTAATAAAAATGTGCGTGGATATTTATCAATGAATATTCCCTTTTCCATAATAACTACACCCCCCCCCAAAAAAAAAAGAAATACAGTAGCCAATAGGGATCACCATTACAAGTGACAAAGTTCGTTTATAGAATTCTACGCTTTACTATGTCAGGTTGCCAGGTATCGCCACCCAGCCACTTGATGTGTAGCAGGTTCGTATGTCCACAGGTATACATTCCTGAGAACAATATTCTTTCAGCAGACCACCTAATCATTATCAGCTGGCACACAATTAAAGCAAACCCCGACACTGAAATGGTAACCTTCACAAAGTACAAGAAGGGAAACTGGGCATTGTTCACTCATTACACAGGAACGCATTTAAGCATTTAGAAGTTTTACATATGATCTTCTGTAAACCTTAACAAAGTATTTACTCGTTCAACAGAATTACCAGAACATTTAACAAATATCCCTCGTGAAAAAAAAACGCGCCTTTTGTCCTCAAACAAAACAACTTATCAAGGACAAAAACAAGTTAAAGAATAAGACTTAACCCATCGGAATAGAACTAGAAACTTTTACAACCTAAAGAGTGCCTTATTATATGAAACAATCAAACACCACACAAGGAAGAAACCTGGAAAAACATGGCCCTCAAGGTCATAGTACGAACAGCAGGAAATTATCGAAAAATTTACAAATATCCCGAAACCTACAACCCCACTCTCACCATCTCACGAGGCCTCACTAAACAGTGTGGTACAATTCCGTGTATGAAGAATCATGCAAGCATCCTAAAAAAAGGATCATTCATGACCCCCCAAAAAATCATAAAAAGAACAGATTAAACAGATGATGAACACAAATGCCACCTTCAGTAAACAAGTACAGCAAATGATCAAAAGAATATACAAAAAAATAATAAGCTGTAAGGCTGAAGCAAATTTTTTATACACACTTGAAACAGCTTGGACCCAAAACAATATATGCCCTTTCGAAATTTTTAACCTCTGGACACAAAACCAATTTTCCGATATATGGAAAAAAATAACCTTCATTCTCATAATTCAAACCATGAAAACCTTCAATGGTCCTTCATCATACAGAATGATATCACTGTTTTGCAAACCAACGAAAATCAAGAGGAGAGTAAGAACAAATTCCCCCCCCCCCCCCACAATGCTGTATCTCTCTACTAACATGGATTCCTACCTAAACATTCGACCCACCATGCCAAGTTCATCAAACTCTTTCTAGATGGCTTAAAAAAGCATCAGTAAGAACGACTCTGTAAACAGTTAGATATCAACAAAGCTTTTGACAGTACATGTGCTAATAAGTCAAATTATAGACACAGCCATGGAAAAAAGTAAAAAAAAAAAAAAGTGGGTCAACTTCCTCTGTAGAGGAGAAGCCTGCATACTCAAACAAACCATTGTTCTAAATTCAAGATAATTTTGACAGGTGTTCCACGGGACTCAGACCTTTCACCCTCCTCCTTAACTTTTCCTCTGCAGCTTGCCAATCCATCCCCCTTAGGAAACAGTATTGTTCTATGCTGATGCTTACTAATAATTGCACAACTCCCCAGTACTAAACAATCAGCAACCCAGATCCAACTATACTTGTACAGTCACTTGGAAAAGAACATCACTCTGAAGCTACGCCTTCTCTCTCCTGTGGCAGTTTTGATCTAGCTACAATGTAAGCTAGAGGCCATCTCACGATGAGGTCTCGCCGCCACTTCTGATTTGATGTAAATTCAGGATGTGAAATACACACAAAGAAAGCCAGCCAGCCAACCTCACAACCAAAAGGAGTACCACTCCGCTTACTTCGCAAAGCGGGTGGTAAGTGAGCGAAGCGGTAATGTTTTCAAGTCTTAAGGTTGGCTGGCTGGCTTTGTTTGTGTGTGGGGGAACAAGATATCTCATGAAAGGCTTGAGCTATCAACATGAAACTTTCATGGTATCAAAATATTGTCAAAATCTTGGACGACTTTGAAATTGTACACTCGGGGTCAAGGTCAAGGTCACCGGCAGCTATTTTGGCGACCTTGACCTTAACCGAGTGTCCATTATCGAACTCGTCCAAGATTTTGGACATATCTTGATCCCATGAAAGTTTCATGTTGATAGTCAAGCTGGTCATGAAATATCATGATTACCTACGCACAGACAAAGCCAGCCAGCCAGCCAACATCACAACTGAAATGAAAAGATTACCACTCCACTCGCTTCGCAACGCGGGTGGTGATAACCTCACAGGCGCGCAAACACACAAAATGGAACTCTAGACACTGAAATGTTGAACGGACATGGATCGTGCATCAGTTTCAGGGAGAAAGAAGGGTGGGGGATTGTGGGGAGGTTTTGAGGGTGGAGATTGTCTTGATATGGCGAGGTATTGGTTCTCTTACTGATGGAATTAACTGATCATATATCGAGTCACGGTATGCCTACAATTCCGAATTTGTAGAATGTATCTAGTGATTTGCAAGAGAGTTAGTTTTTCTCTTTTTTTTCAGTTTGTACAAATACTATACAATCATGCACTTTATATCTATGACAGGAACATCCACGTCATATTAATCTTTTCCTCTAGTTAACATAAGAAGGTGACGGAAGGAGCTAATGACCCCACTCACTCCAAAAACGTATTTCACATTATAACCAAGAGTAACAATGTCAGTCTTCTGCCATGTCCTCCTGGAAATCCATCCCTCCGTACAAACCATCCACCCAGTAACTCTACCCACCAGTCCTGCCCACCAACTCTATCCACCCACCAACCCAACTCCGTCACCCACACACCTACTTGGACTACCAACCCATCCACACCGTCCATCCACCTTGTTCACGTGCTCACCTCACCCATCAAGCTCACGCCCTCTATCCACCCCATCCCATTCACTCTACCTTCCTCGCCTCTCCACCCATTCATTCAACTCACCCACCGACCGAACCACCCACCTACCCCGACCACGCATCTGCCGACCCCTGCCACCCACATGCTCACTCACCTATCCACCCTTTCTTACAACCCACCCATCTACCGCGGCCACCCATCCCATCCCCCCACAACGCCCACTCAAGCTGAATGAAATGGAGCAAACTGTTAAATGGTAACTGAAAGGTAGGAAAGCGTTTTTAAAATCTAAAAGTAAGGTTGAATATTGTGGCATTGTGGAAGGATCTCTGATCTGGTATAAACCAGTCTAAATTTAGGTACGGCTTTCGCCTCTGATTTCACGTGATATAAAGGATGGAGTAGTGTATAACTCGCAGTAGGGCCCATCTTCTGTTCAACACACACACACACACACACACACACAAACCGACCACAGTCTGTGTACAGAATTAACATCCTGACTCACTGCAGTCACTACTTTCACCCTAAATCTTTATAATCGTAGCTACTTGAACGGATCAAATCAGTGATATTGGACTTCACAGACAGATAATTTCAATTCTAATCCTTCAGAGTAAAACAGAGTAATGTTGTCATCTGTGGAGATGCATTCTTCTACTTTCCTGGTTTCACAGTATCATTCAGTTGTTTGAAAATGCTCTCAGGAAACTGGATTTATACAACAGATTTTTGTGTAAAATGTTTTTTACGTCATTCAGAAGTATCAGTTACTAGTTGAGACTTAACATATATTTAGAGTTTTACAGGGTTATTGATGATAAAGCTCAATGGAGAGCATCACAAAGGAATAAAACAGGGACCAGTAACCAACTCTCTATCCTGTAGCCGTGTGGGTATCGCTACCCTTTCTCACA